>QLOK01002107.1:0-21563 GCA_003313805.1 Tricholoma flavovirens
GCCAAAGATATGCCCGAATTGTTAACGTTAGTGCCTCTGTCAGGCAGATGGTCACACTAAATGTTTTTCTTGCAATGTCAAGGCCACTGAAAATTGGTTGCATCAAGGTCATAGGCATGTATCTTGAGGAGATATTTGTGTAGTGCAATCATAATTTACTTTGTTAAAAGTGACAATAGTGAGAGTGTCCATTTTTGGCCAAAATCCACATTTGAACACCAAAAGGGCCGGAAACCATGAAGTCTCAACGATGGACGTAGTAATACACGAATTGAGCCAAAGCTGGGATCCAGCGACGAGGGTCAGGAGATCCACCGAGAGTGACCATTGGGGTTCTAATGATGTGCTCAAAAAAGATGGAATATCCGTTAATTCGTCCATGTTTCTGCAATTCTCCCGATCACAAGTACTTGTCATTTAGTAAAAGCGGACGCGTGGAGTTAAATGTCATGATATTTTAACTCCGACAAATCACGTGCATCAACGATAAGATAACGAAAAAACTTTCAACTACCGTGACTGGGAAACAACTTGAAGATGCACCCGCCAGCTACTGCACCTGTTAAAGCAGAGTAAGCAAAATATCCTCTCTCGACAACACCGACAATTTAATTAAAAATGCAAGATACCTGCTGTCTCTCGACAATCGTGCTGACGCGGGACCCGACGATGATGCTGCAGAAGGGACAACCAACAATTCTCGAGGTTATTATGCGAGGGATGGTGAAATTAACGACGCGAGATCAAGAGGTTCATCGCGAGGTAGGATGTCTAAAGAACAGAAAAAAGCACACAGAGGACAAAATAAAGGCCGGAAGTTTGGCAAGGTGCGCGACGAGTTGGACTTGTGTTGGAGAGTAGCAAACGGCACAACTTGTGAATTCGGGGAAGAGTGAGTTGACTATATATAAATTCAGCACAAATTCTCAGTTCTTTGTCATTAGCTGTCGCTTCACGCACGACATTCCAGCATATCTAGTTGCCAAAACACAGGACATCCGAACTTCCAAGGCCCCTGAAATATCCGACATTCCACCGTTTCATTTCGCATCGGTTATAGATCTACATCCAGAGTTCCCATGCGTGGATCTGAATACTTCGTGTCCTGTGTTTAAAGAAACGGGCGAATGCAGGTGTGTGCGCCGGCGTGGTATCACATATGCGATCTGAATGTCATGACAGGTATGGATTCAAATGTCGGTTTCTTGGTGGCCATTTTTGTGTAGACGAATATGGAAAACCAGCACTAGTTGTGGATGATGAACAGAAAGCGCATGCCGCCGTCATAGCGCGAGAAGTCAACTTTATTGGGTCTGAGGTGCAGAAACAGCTGCACTCTAGAAAGGTACTGCCGCCTATCTTGCACGTCGACAATGCGGATCTTAGTTTCCGTTAATCTAGTATCCTCACCCTATTGCCGACGCATACCTACGTGAGCTGCAAGAGCAAGACCATCCAGAAGCCAAGCCAAAATCAATTTTAAACCAAAATTCACTTGTTGTCACCGAACCCGAACAAATGAATGTCGACGTGGAATCGAAGCCTTTGCCGGAGACTTGTCATACTGACGTTGTTATCAAACGTACTGGTGATCCATCGCCAATCGAGTCGCAGGCGGACATCCCTGACGCCCCCGCACGGTTTAGCGAGAAAAAACGACTTCGCTGGTCGGGAAAGACTTGTAAGTGGGGGGTATATATGTGTTATCAAGTGTAGCTAATGGAGCAACGGCCTTCATGAAGATCTTGCTCCTCTCACCACTGTCGGGAACCTGGTGCGTTCCGGAGTTTTTCCATTTACGGGCCTTGTAACCGTATCTGTCTTCTAGCCGTTCCGCCGTCTATGTGTTTCGTATGGAGCCGACATAACTTGTGGCGAAAGTATGTAAAAGAATCGAGATCAATGTGCAACGCCAGTCTAAGTGGCATCATGTGCTTCTTAGTGGGCCTTGCTACCTCTTTTCTTCAAGGGTCTAAAGAGGAGTGGTCATTGGTCCGAAGACACCCTTCAGAAGGCATTTTCGGTGTCCAGGTTGCAGGGAATAAACCCTCATCCCTCGTACCAACCGCCGAAATTCTTTCAAAAGAATGCGGTGGAAACCTCGACTTTGTGGACGTCAACTGTGGGTGTCCTATTGACCTCGTATTCAAGACTGGCAGTGGTTCGGCTTGTACGTAATCCTCCGTTTTTTAATACAATATTCACCGTGGCGGAAACAGTACTTGATACACCTGCCAAACTTGGGAAGATCCTTGTAGGGATGAACAAGGCCCTAGGCGAGATTCCAGTTACCGTAAAGCTCAGGACTGGAGTCAAGGATGGTAAAAATATGGCACATAAGCTGATGCCACGGCTTGCTACAGAATGGGGAGCCGCTTGTCTGACGGTATGAATATCGTTACAGTAAGTATGGCAGTTTTGTTGATTTATACACTAGCTACATGGCCGTACTCGCCAACAACGATACACGCGACTAGCGGACTGGGATTATATTAAGGAATGTGTGGACGCTGTTCGGGCTCGGGAAACTGACGAAGACCGTAATTACATACTGTTATTCACGCGTCAAGGCACTAATCATAATTATTAGTGCCGCCTATTCCAATTTTTGGAGGAGGGGATTGTTATTCCGCTGAGAGCTACTGGAGTAATGTGGAGAAAACTGGCGTTGACGGCGTCATGTTGGGAAGGGGTGCTCTGATAAAGCCCTGGATCTTCACAGAGGTCAAAGAGCACAGAGAATGGGACATCAGTGCTCGGGAACGTTTGGATCTTATCAGGACTGTGGGTTCATTTTGTTATCTGCTGTAGGATCGAATTTGAACGGCGAATACCTTTTCAGCTGGCTGAATATGGCATTAAGTTTGTCCTAATCATTACCTATTGTCACTCCAAAGTTCTAATGAGGACTTGAAGTCATTTTGGCTCGGATACAACAGGCATAAACACGACTCGACGATACCTCTGTGAATCACTGTCATTCCAGTATCGCTATGTGCCCATAGGACTTCTAGAGCGCCTTCCTGGTCGGATAAATGATCGGGCACCGGCGTTTCGAGGTCGTGATGAGCTTGGTAAGTGGTTATTCTGAGTATCATTCCACTGGATGCTGAGTTTCATTGGGGAAAGAAACTTTGCTGGCAAGCGGTGTCAGCCAAGATTGGGTGAAGATCTCAGAGATGTTTTTGGGCCCAGCGCCAGAATCGTGGACCTTCACACCCAAACACAAAAGCAATGCGAGTGAAGAGAGTCAAGGGTAACTTGTTGAATGTCGTAGCAATCGATAAGATAAGATAAGATGCTACTGTTATGTTCACTTGTCACGGTGTTATTCACGATCAAAGCAAAACTGAGCTTGGTATACTCGTTTGTATCCCCTTTCGTGTTCGTTTATCGTATCAGCTGGCAAGACCTCGCTTGACCATCAATATCAATCATGACGATGCTGACGGCTCATGAGGAACAGTTGGAAAGTGACGGAGTCGAGCTGCTAGCTGGAATGATGGGTGATGACTTTGAGCAGGAGGAGGCCCGTAGGGTGCTTAGAAAGCACAAAGGGAACGTTCAGAAGGCAGCAGAAGCGATCCTCGGCGGTGATAGAGGCGAAGATGTCTCGACGTCATGGCAAACCAGTCAAGAACCGGTTTATGCAGATCCCGCATCGTCCTCTGGCGTTTCTCAGGCCACCCAGGCTTCGTCTTCCACAGTTATTGACCTGACATCCGATGACGACGATATGTCCCGCGCACTGCAAATGTCGATGGAGTCAATTCCGTCTGAACCTACGTTTCGTCCTAGCGACCGGGCTCCACACCCTGACTGGCAGATAGTTCCTTCGAATGTGAGTATCGTAGTTCACTTGGTATTCACTCTCACCGACTGTCTCTTTCATTGGTGTTGTAGGCTCCCGTAGAGTCCCATGCAACTCAGGATGACCGCACTTTGAAGGACGCCATTCAAGCAAGTCTCCAGGATTTCAATGCTGACGAATTGGAGATTTTCCCCGTTGAGAAAACTATGCGAGAGGGCAATCGGTGTGTGCCCGTGTCTTTTTAGAACCGGTGCTATGTGACTGAATGAGCTTCACAAAGTCCCGTCGCGCTGCGACCTGAAGTCTCCGGCATTGTTTATGCTGCGTTGGTATGCGTCTTCTCTCTATGCGTTGGACATACGTTGAACGTCTATCTCATCCAGGTCTTACAAGCTTTGTTCAGTGTTCCCCAAGTTCGGCAATGTATCGCGAGTCTGCAATTCCCCGATATTGATCCGAGTCTTCCTCGGTCTTCACCTGGTATGGTTTTCCGTTGAACACTCGTCCCAAATATAGACCTCTTTCAGGCTACGCAATATGGAATCTTATCGAACTTTTCGTAAACATGGATTTAGCGCACCTGTCTTCGATCGTCGATAATGAGGTCCTCCCATCTCTTCAAACGATTTCGTGGGATGGTACGACAGAGAGTCTGGGAAGTTTGACCGCGGGTGCACCTCTTTCTTATCATCCGCTTCAGTTTTGGCTAAGAGGAAATTAGAATTTGTCAGGAATTTAGGTGTCCTGATCGAGGAACATTTAAAGCGACAGAATCCCGATGATGTAGAGTAAACATATTTCGTTCCTTGTTTGATCTGTGGTCACTCATTCTTCCCGCTAGTCCGTACCTGTTTCAATTCTATCACGGGAAAGCCGAAGTCCGGGAGCGCGGTTGGAAATACGACAAAAAAGCAAGTAACATGGGATCGGTTGTTGCGGTGGATATTGGCGACCCACTCCTGCCCAATGACTTAGTGTCTCGACTTGCAGCCATGCTATCGCATTACGAGGAGCACGTGTCGTGTCATGATGTTATCTACGACCCTTCGCAGGTGCTCACTTTCCACTTGAAGGCGCCGCTAGACAGTTCGGCAAGGTCATTGGACCCTTTTATGTTTCCCCGATTCTTTTACCTTGACCAATTCTTGGCGAAGAACTTTGAGATTGCAAATGAGAAACGAAGGTTGCAACGCGAAATGCAGGCGGAAATCAGTAAGCTAACGAAGCAAAAGGAATTTGCAACACATTTCAATGTATGTGTGCCATATTCATATATTCGTTCTGCCATTCAAAAATATCTACAGAATAAGGATACACTGAAGGATATACAAACTTCATTACATTACTACGAGCATGTTGCCAGTGCAAAAGAAGACGAAGAGCGCCAAGAAGCTATCACGCGAACGACGAAGAAGCTCAAGGGTATATTGACAATGATGGTCGAGAAACTGGAGGGTCAGTGTGCTTGTATTCTTAATCCTGCGAGCTTCTTTAATGTTATTCCAGAAATTGATCAGAAGATTAGAACACTTCAAACAGAACTTACAGGACTTTTCGATTGCCCTGAGCTTCAGCATTGTAGGGTTAGTCATACCGCAGGGTGGTCGTTATGCTTTCCACTTATCTTGTCTCACAGTACGACCTTCGTGCGGTCCTCGTGCATACTGGCCTCCCGGGCCGTAAGCAAATATACTCTTATGTGCGGGATCACCGAGACGTATGGTGGAAGACGGTCGACTATACAGTCACAGAAGTGTGTCTTTCATCCAACTTCCGTTTTTCCTCTCTGGTTCAGCAGATTATACCAGGTCTCAGAGGAAACTGTTCTATCCGACCCAACAGGCTTGCACTTAGGCGCTGGGCCATACATGTTGGTCTACAGTCAGTATCTTTCAGAAGAAGAAATGAACAGGCCTCTTATTTGGCCGAAAGTCTTCAGGGTGGGTTGTTTCCCAGCCTATATTAGGAAATGTAGCTAACCTTTTCCCGTCACGTTAGGATGCTGTAGAAGAGAATAATAACATGCTCCGTTCGATGTTGGCTCCGGAGACATCCGAGCCAGTGAACCCTGATGCTCTTACAACCACGACGGATTCGACCACTACAAGTGCAAGTTCATCCACCACTACGTCTACAGCTTCATCCACTACCACATCTACAACTTCATCAATATTGTCCCTATCTTCAAATCCGTCCAGCATAGAGGAAGCAAATATGTCGGCTCCGATGGATATTGCAAACCATTGAGATCTGCCTGTTTGCGGGCAACCTAGAACACAGTCTTCGAGACAAAGTGTGACTTGGTTGACGAATCACCTCAAGGCTTGTGTGGCACTAGATCGCGGCGGTGGATCGGACGCTTTATCTCTTTGATGGAAAGTCTATCAGGGATTTTGCCCTGGCCACTGTGGCGTCGAAGTTCGTTCTACATACATTGTAGTAGTACGTACTTGTTATCGCGAGATCGTCGGCGTGAATAAATATATATACTTGTTCTCAAAGGCTCATAAATAACGTCTCGGCAAAGTCCGGTCAAGAATGGAACATGGTCACGTGGCCTTTATAAGAGAACGCGACGGAGAAGCTTGAACGCGAATTAGATTTGAACCCATTTTGCAACGCTTTCCTCCCCTCGTCATGCCCATTGAGAACTTGTAACGACATGCAATTTATTTCTATTATTTCAATATTGACCTTCTTTGCTTAGCCGACGACAAATGATGCAAGACCACAACCTTTATCCTGAATTTGAGGGTCACAAACCACTATCAGCTATTGTATGACTCACTGCGGATGAAATGCTTTAATCTCTAATCACCCGTACAGTCTATTACATCTTCCAGTTCGACATCGTCCATACCTTCTCAACTCATAGCAAGCAGCACTATCGTCATATCCGACGATGAGGATGAACTAGAGAAATCACGTCCAAGGTACTCACTCATCGAGTAAACTTCGAATTTTCGTCTGATTCTTCCCAGCAATGGAGCAGGGAAACAATCCAATGTCGTACCTTTGCAGCCCCGAGCGGACCACTCAAATATCCGAGAGATGCCACAACAACCAAAATCTAAACCGTTTGCAACCGTCGATACTTCCAAGATCCCACCACGATCTCATATGGGAGTCCCCGTTCATATACCCTCCAACAAGGATATCTTAGGACGTCCTCCTATGCAAGCACAGTCCATACTGGTGAGTCTCGCCCCTGAAATATTTGCATGCTAACAGTGGATAATACAGCCTGGAGATGGCGAGACCATCGCCGTTCCCGAATTCCATGATGACAACCAGTATATCTCACCTGCAGATGCTGAGAAAGCCCTGCGTGATTTGATGAGTGGCGGGATGAATCAAGATGGCGAAACGGAAGTCAACATGGAAGAAGCTGTAGTCAAGGGTTTCAAGGAAGGCATTGCGCTTCTTTCGCATCAAGTTCTGGGTCGCGCTTGGATGAGAGATCGAGAGGATACAACGAAGAAGAGGACCGGCGGTATCCTTGCTGATGATATGGGGTTAATTTCTCTTTTGACTTTTTGGTCACTCTGTTCTTAAGCTTTTGGTAGGCTGGGTAAGACGATACAAACGCTGACACGGATTGCGGAAGGCCGCGCTCGTAAAAGTGATCGTGACGATGGGTGGGCAGCTACTACCTTGTACGTCCCTTCTCTGCAGCTTTGGGGCGTGTCACTCAAAATTTGCGTAGAGTTATATGCCCTCTGGCACTAGTCGGACAGTGGGCTGATGAAATTGAGAAAATGACAGACGGTATTACTGTCATCAAGCACCATGGAACATCTCGAACAGCAGGCGAGTTCTCATACTCGTAAATGTCTTGAACCTGGTTTAATTATCTCAACCAGATCCTAATACGTTAACCAAAGTGTGCGTCGTAGTCACCACGTATGATGTTGTGAAATCGGAGTATGAGGCACATATTTCATCTTCGAAAGACGAATCACAAACAAAGCAAGGGGCGAAGAAGAAGAAAGCGACAAATCACAGTGATGACGATGATTCGGATGACTCTGTAGAACATTTTGGACGTACCATCGCTGCCAAGGCGAAGAAATCGAAGTCCCCGAAAAAGTCGGCATTGTTCCAAGTCAAATGGTGGCGCATCGTGCTGGGTAAGGGGTCTTAACTTTGTTAGACTCTTCTAATTGAATTTCGGTTCCCATAGACGAAGCTCATAACATCAAGAATGTCAAGACTAAAGGCGCAATCGCGTGTTGTGAACTCCAGGGGAAATTTAGATGGTGCCTCACCGGTACTCCTATGTAAGTCAAATGCAATCGTATCAGCGTTCCATAGCATCTACCTGCATGTTACCAGGCAAAACAATGTCGTCGAACTATATTCCCTGATCAAATTCCTTCGTATCAAGCCCCTTTCGAACTGGGAAACATTTAACAACCAGATTGCGAAGCCAGTCAATACTGGTAAGGGTGCCAGCCGTGCAATGAAGCGACTCCAGGTTTGACCCCCCGGCCGCGCTACAAGCGTACTTCGTCACTTATCTGCGGTTGTCATCCAGATGGTCCTGAAGCAAATCATGCTCAGACGTCAAAAGACTCAAATCTTGAACGGGAAGCCTCTTATTGAGCTCCCAAAGCGGACTGTCAACATCATCTCTTGTCCCTTCGACGCATCCGAACTGGCGTTCTACAACGCCCTCGAAAACAAGATGGAACATGTTATCGAGAAGCTCATGTCCCAGAGCAAGGGAAACAGCGCGTATATGTCGGTCTTGTTGCTTTTGCTTCGCCTTCGCCAGGGTTTGTTGGTTCCTCAATGGATTTGACTCGAGACTGAAACCCATTTTCCCTGATTTTAGCTTGTAACTCTCCTGTCCTTGTTGCTGAGGACTACAAAATGGATATGGATGCGGTTGAGCCGAAGGCTAGGAAGAATGCTGGCCCCAATGAAGATGATGCCGATGATTTGGCTGATGCATTCGGGCAGCTTGGAGTTACTCGCAAGTGCCAAGTTTGCACAATTGAGTATGTGAATGAAATTCAGAATATTGACATGTGATAACTTTTTGTACAGACTTACACCCAAGAACATTGGCGGGGATGGATGGGATACACACTGTGTCGATTGCGTGACACTGGCCCAGCAGGCGAAGCATGCAAAAGAGAGTCGTCCATCATCGGCTAAGATCAGGATGATCCTCAATTTACTGAAAGAGGTCGACGAGCGTTCCCAGGGCGAGGAAAAGACGATTGTCTTCTCACAATTCACCAAGATGCTTGATCTGATTGAACCCTTCTTGAACGAGAAGGGGATTAAGTACGTTAGGTGTAAGTTCTTTTTCAAAGATTTGAAGCGAGGGGCTTATTGTGCACTTAGACGATGGCTCGATGACCTCTGCTGCTCGGGAGACCACTCTTCAGAAAATTAAGTCGAGCAAGAGTACTCGCGTCATTTTGATCTCCTTCAAGGCGGGTAGCACGGGTATGCAAAGTCCTACGACTACACTCTACTTGGTCCCTTATCATGTTCTATCGTAGGCCTCAACTTAACAGCCTGCAATAATGTGATCCTTGTCGACATGTGGTGGAATCCCGCACTTGAGGTACGGCCGAGGTACATCTTCAGATTCCCTTGTATTGAGTTTCGTGGTCCTAGGATCAAGCATTTGACCGTGCGCATCGGTTCGGGCAGACGCGCGACGTCAACATTTTCAAGTTGAAGATCGATGAGACTGTCGAAGATCGTATTTTGA
Organism: Tricholoma flavovirens; assembly: GCA_003313805.1. Classification (NCBI taxonomy): domain Eukaryota; kingdom Fungi; phylum Basidiomycota; class Agaricomycetes; order Agaricales; family Tricholomataceae; genus Tricholoma; species Tricholoma flavovirens. The sequence goes on from QLOK01002107.1 coordinate 9,543, forward strand.
TGGTATGTTCAATCACTGACTTCGCATTGATGATATACCTAACGCATTGAACTTTCCAGCTTCAAGACAAGAAACGCGAGTTGGCTCGTGCTGCTCTGAGTGGTGACAAGATCAAAGACATGCGTCTCGGGATGGATGATCTTCTTGCTCTTTTCAGGCCTGGCGGTAGAGACGATGACGAAGACAGTGATTAGAGGCATCAGAACTCTAGATTTTGTTCATATAGTTTTTCAATCTTGCGTGACGGATTTACAAGTAGATGACGTTTACATATTATAATCACACTTATCCATCCTTCTGATTTCCGTTATATCAATCCCAACCCAAGAGCTGGGTCAAGGTGGAAATCAAATCACTCCCTGCAAACTCCTTTGTCCGCTTGTGACCTCAGGATTGTGAGGGGTTTCTAGGGTTGGGGTAAAACCCAGTAGGTTGTTGCCTGGGTGTCGCACTGTCATAACATTGCATTTCCCATGCAAAGCGATCTTTAAGCGAAGGAACCCGGGCCAAACATGACTCCGGTTCGATCATCAAGCTTCAAGCTTCAAGTTGAATGATGATCAAAGTCGTCAAGATTTTACGACTCACACATACCCAGAGTCTTATACGTAGGGAGTCTTGTCGTTCTGGGGTTGCATATTACCCTGGTCTTCACAGTCGTTTGTATAGTAAATGTGTAGTATGAAACGTACTAGGAGTCAGCGGATGTTCCCACGTCTGTTGGATGATCTGCTTTGCTTGTCATTGATCTCCCCGGTCCCCTCTTCCTCAACCACGACTATCCGCCTTATAAACTTCAATCAAAGGCTTCCAACCAACTTTCTGGAAATGTATTTACTGTTTTGACTGTCTACCATTGTTACACTGAATAATGGCCGAACCACCTGCAAACATCGCCCGGTACTTGTTCCATTTTTGTGCCCCACTTATTGGTATTCAAACCTAGCTGGGATATGTAGAGAGGCCAAGGGCATACATCAATCTTTAAAGGAGTTACTGAAGACGAAAGAGCCATTCGATAGGGATGTTGACTTTCAGCGGAAGAAGTAAGTCTCAGTGCGACCCAACGGCTTCAATGCTGATACACTGCTAGTCTTCGAAGACGTTATCTCAGTCTGCTTCTCGTCCATCCTTACGCCAAGGAGTCACAAGAAGTCGAAACCCATCTATGGATGCAGACATCGCATGCACTTATTGCCGCCTACAAGCAGCGCATTCAGGCGCTGGAGAACAAAACACAACAGCAAGGACAGCGCCCGAACGTTGTCGAACACCGGAAACTGGTGCAGCGGTTCCGCCAGTTCCTCGCGGAGGAAGAGAAATTCTGGACACAGCTTATTGTCAGACTACGCCGGTCATTCGCGCTTAACCAAGCAACAACCGCCTTGGTCGTGCTTGGTATCCTGTCTGAAACAGAGGAAGTTGTAAATCAGTCCGGGGCCACGGAAACGGTAGACGGAGTCTCCAACGTCTCGAACACTGGGGCACGCAATCACTTTCAGTTCCCCCCTGAGGACACCTCCACGTCTTTGGTGCCCACGACTGCCGCAGACAAAGAGAGTCGCTTAGCCATTCTCACGAAGGCAATTATATGTCTCGGCGACATCGCCCGTTATCGTGAATTATATAATGAGAGCGGGGGAAGACCAAAAGCAGGCCAAGAAGACGTCGTCCCAGTGAAAAGAACCCGTACTCGACGAGGTGGCCAGTCCGTGGCGGACCTTGTCCCGCGGCCTAGGGATTATCACAGGGCACAGCAGTGCTACGAACAAGCCAGGCTCTTGATGCCTCACGATGGCAACCCATCTCATCAGTTGGCCATCCTCGCTTTTTACCAGAGGGACTCGTTCATGTCTCTAGTTCATTATTATCGTGCGCTCTGTGTTCGCCAACCATATGACACAGCTTCGGAAAACTTGGGCTCCGTTTTGACGAGGGCGTTAGACCAGTGGTATCAACGTACAAGACGTGAAAGAGGATTACCTCCCAGGGATATACCCCCTAGGGTCAAGGTGGAGCTGTTCAAGGACAGGATCGTCGTTCTGCATGCGGTCTGGAGGGTCGGATTGAAAGATTTAGGAGTGTAAGTTCTCCCCTTCGTCACTTTCTTAAGCGTGCATCTGACGTTACATAATAGCATTGATAGGATACGCAGGCACCAACGTGCAGCATATGAGGAATTCCATGATCTTGTCTCTGATCGATATCTCCCCACCGATATGGTTTCGCAAGTGATCGTCCTGTCACAAGGCGCACTTTGGAAACATCGTATGTTTCGCGATCCCCCCAATCCCAAGCAAAAACAAGACACTATTGTACTCCCCGAACAGACGTCGGCCATCATTGAATGGCGTATTCTCAGTCATCTGTTCGATCTCCATCAGGCGCTCCTGGAAGTTGGCATACACGAGCTCAAAGTCCCGCCAGCCGTAGATGCCCCGAAAGATGACTTAGCTCAGCGTATAACCGCGATATTCAGGCGCACTTTACCTGCCCTACGCGTCGCTAGCAAGTGGCTAAAAGCGAACATCAAGTATCTCACGCGAGATCCCGAATTGATTGCGCACCAGGCAAGCGAGAAGATCGACAGCGCTGGTCATTCTTCTGGATCTCATAATAACACTAGGAGATTCTGGAAAAAATATGCAGAATTTCTGACTGCATTGTCACGTGCATTTCCAGAAGAAAAGCTGCCTTCATTGACTGAGCCTTTGGAAGAAGATATTGAAATGAGAGGGTTCGTGCCGCTGAAGGATTTGATGGGCGAAGTAAAGAATGTGGATAGCGATACGCTACCAGCCCAACCTGGGCAAGCAAAAGATGTCCACCCTAATGTCTGGGAGTTAATGAGGATTTCTGACTTACTCCAGGATGCTAGGGAACTAGCAGACGACAAGGTCCACATACGATTTCTTCCTTCGCAATACTTTTGGAACTGATTTGCCCTCCTGCCCATCTAGGATGCTCCCATTTACAAATCTGATCGTATTTACGTGTTCAGCGATCATCCTATCTCACGTGCCCAGCCTCTAGATCAGCCACTCGGTCAAGAAACTACTGTTGACGTTCGCCGACAGAAGGTGTTGGCGGCTGTCCGAGTTACACGTGCTGACAGTCCGACAGGAATGGAGCACGAGGACGACAATATGACGGAGATTACCTCTCGCACTGACGACGATGTCCTCCGTGATGCCTTCCGATTTTTAGATACTTCAGTGGAGGAAGACGATGAAATTGTCTGGGATCCTAGGTATTGCGCCCATCGTTACATCGTTCTGTCACTAAACTGACTCGTAATTAGGGCTCCCGCTTCTCCTGTTGCGCCCACTTTACCTTCTCCCACGTCTCATGTCACTCCCATGACGCCAGTTCAACTTTTGAGAAGTCCCGTTATGCCGCAGAGGCTTTCTCCTACACATGCCAAAGCCATCTCACCCCCAAATGGGTTGAAGGCTCAACCTAACGTTCCGCCAACTACTGCTCAAGACCTATTTAACGACGTCATCAGCGGTCGGGTTATCGGGGGTGCACTTTCGCATCTCGAGTCTTCCGCCCCCCAGCCTGCGCTGCTGTTCGGTTCAGAGCTTTCTCATCTTCCAGGACAGGGCCAGAATATATGGTCGGCATCCCGCGAGGAACAGTCTCTCAAGTTCACTAGCCAGCCAAATCAGACATTTCAGGCTAGACAGTTTACTGGTTCTACGCTTCCAGATCCGTCCCAGTCAATGTGGTCGTCCTCGCAGAACCTCCACCACAACCTAGTTGGCGGTCTTCACTCTTCTCCCTCCGCGTATCAGCCGCAAGCTAACATTTCTACCACTCATCATCGAGTCTCTTCTGCTCACTTTTCAAATTCGCATCATGATTCACTGTCCTATTTGTCTTCTGTGCCTCAACAGCATGTGCATGATGTTCATGGCCCTGCCTCCGATTCCTATATGAATTCCCCCTTGACTCATAGCAATGGTTCAGCGATGTACTACCAGAATGTGCCAGTGCCGAGTTATCATTCACGACATCTATCCCTTCACGATCCTCGCCTCACGCAACCAATGGCTCCGCCTTCGATGTGGAGCAACGTTGGGTAGCGAGCGGGTCAGCCATGTCGTACTCGCATGTTTTTTGCTGGTGTTTGGATCCCGCTAACGTGAGCCTTCTTTGGTCATGTACGCGTTCCGTCGCCCTAGGGACACATCGTCTCCCGTCCTTTCATTGCAACGGAGTCCTTGCTTCATTGATAGGCACCTTCGAGTGACAGACAATTGCTGGTTGCGGGACATAGGTTGAATAATACACCAAAGCTTGCCGATGAATCAGTTGTCACTCGTTACGTGAGCAGCATTCTTGTTGCCACACGCGTCGACTCCTCTCTTCCTTTGTTACTTTGTATTACGACTGAGTTTATGCTACTGCCATGGTCCTCGCGAGAGTAGAACGCGCTGTACTTGGGGGAACAATTCGCTTAACAGTCCCACTACTTATTCGGTGAAGTCTTTGACCTGTGATCTGTGTTGGGATGGTTTTATTACTTAACCCTATAAAAGAAGCTTTTGTCGGTGGTGAGATATTATTGATGCCATATTGTCTCCAGGCAATCATATCAACTCCCGAGTCGCTGGTAACCGTGACATAGATACGAAGAACTTGAATATGTGCACACACGCGGACACAAAAAAGAAACATGGCATTGGAAGCAGTCAAACCAGAAAACTCATGCCCTAAGTTCGGCAAACGGCGCAGGGTATATTCCTCAACTGTTGCTCCTTCAAACACGAACTTGAACATGAGCTGAGTCGGAGATGACGCGCTGAGCCCTCAACTTCAAGTTAGCCACATGGTAGGAGCAATCCCAGATTCCTGCATTTACATTTCCATGCTAATCAGGTAGGCAGGAAATACCAACCTACCAACCTTCCATAAACATGAACACGAAGCCGCCATCGAGATAATGGCAGCGTGTAGTATGAAATAACCGTTTATGATATTTTGGCGGCACAAGGGAAGCTCAAAGAAGCTTTTGAGATTCTGACTGAAGTCCGAGAATTGGCAACGCCTTCTCAGATCTCAGGGGTGGTGACTCGGACGCATGGCCAGAAGCATGGTCATAATAGACACAAACTTGAATATAAGGTCACGTGTCCTTGTAGTAAAACACTGCCAGTGGCACTCCGAGTCGCTGCTGTTATTCAAGTTATTCCGCTCTTCAGTCATGTCCGGGTTAAGCAAAATCGCTGCTGAGAGGAACCAAAGACTGCTCCTTGAACTTGCTATCCAACCTGGGAATGGAAAGTCTTCATAACCAAAGATTGACGTCATTTAACATGTATGTTCAAGTTAGATATCTGCGCCGACTGCAAAACCCGGAATCCACGATGGGCATCTCATAATATTGGCATCTTCATCTGGTGCATTTTATTGTCATTTAAATATGGAAATGCTTCTAATATTCTCCTGTAGCATGAATTGCGCAAGCATACATCGGAAGATTGGGACCCATATTACTAAAGTGTGCGTCTACTTCCATTCCACCACTTATCAATCCTCAGGCTTCTTTTAGAAAGAGCCTTACCATGGATTCTTGGACCAAAGAGCAGGTAGAGGTGTGTATTCTACATGATCTTACATAAGAGGTCGTGCTGATTCATAATAGACAATGAAAACGATGGGAAACGTCAAATCAAACGCTATCTACAATCCCAACGAAATACGGTATCCACCACCTGCGAATCTCATAGATTCAGAGAGGGACAGTGAACTGGAATCGTATATCCGATGTAAGACGCCCATCTTGGATTCTCCCGGTGTATTCACTCTGGGATCATAATAGCAAAGTACGAATTTAAACGTTTCCTGGACAAATCTGCTCTTGTCGCCTCCAAATTAGGACCACCACGTTCTACATCTTCTCTTACACCTAGCGGAAGTTCGCGTTCTGTATCCACGCCTCTAACGAGTGCTACCAGCACCTCCAGCTCCGTGTCCAGGACATCAGATACCTTTCCTTCGACACAGCTTCAAGTCCCCAAGCGTCCCTATACCTCAGCGGATACCACTGTACCGATACCACGAGCTATATCACAACCCACGTCGACTCCACAACAACCGCAAACACTGGCACCACCAGAACCTAAGGGTGCTAATAATGCGCCAGGTGGTGTGTGGGCTGACCTTATATCGTTGCAAACTCCATCGTCAAGTTCCTCCCTCCCTCTTCAGTACCAAGTTAATGCTCAACAACCTTCGCTTGGTGGGGGTGCGGCAACTTTGCGGACTGGGATGGGTGCGGGAGTGAATCCTTTCCAACAACAGCAGATGATGTCCAACCCGTTTTCGCAGCAGATGGCAGCTTCGCCGTTGCCTTTCACACCGTCAGGCATGACGCCGACATATCCAAGTTCTGGCTCACAACAGCCGTATTTTCCCAGCCAACCACAAATTCAGACACCCGTCTCCGCTCAGATGCAGATGCAGCCTCCATTCTTTCAACCTCGGCCACAGCAAGGCCACTTGCAGATACAACTTCCAGGAAGCCAGCCGTCTTTCACCTCACCGGTTACGCCAGGGGCCTACGCATCTGCCCCAGCTGGTCAAGGGCAGTTCCTGTCATCGAGTCCTGCCATGTCATACCCATCGCATAGCCCTCAAGTGCCGCTAACTGTGATGTCAAGCAGACCCCAGCTGCAAATGTCAATGCAGCAGCCTGCACAATTCATATCGCACAGCCCGCACCCAATGACGACGGGCACGCCGCTTTCTATGACACCACAACCACCGGTGCAAATGCAGATGCAACAGGGTTCATTTATGGCGACTACTCCGCAAACAGGGCAGTTCGCGGGATTTCAAGGACACACTCAGGGACAGATGTTCACGCCTGGGGGATTTACAGGTCAACAATGGGGTGCCATGTAGGCTGGTCTGAGACTTTGGGTACGGTACGACATCTTTAGTAAAGATATATCATGATATCATTGCTTAATCCGCTTAACCGGATTGTGGTTAATACGAAATATGTCATGTACTTATGAGGACGTGAAGTGTGACCAGTTGAAAGCGGTGATCACGAGTCACTTGAAATACCGAGACGCGACGCGTTTTATTCAATCGGCACGTCCATCGAGTTTCTCACCAACCACTGGCAATACTGTGCTTGAACCATGTCGGAAGGTGGATCAGATAGAGGCTCCGAGCCAATTCCTCCGTTGCCGAGCATACAAAACGAAGGTCAACCGAATTGTCAACCTTGTTCAACAGCTTGACTCGCTGAACAGTCGTCCTTAGCCCCAGACGACAACATTCGCATCCTCTTAGCCACAGACAATCATATTGGATGCAATGAACGTGATCCAATTCGCGGCCAAGACTCCATTAATACTTTTCGTGAAATCCTTCAGCTCGCTGCGAAACATGATGTACTTATGTCCAAGACATTCCTTTCATCCAAGTAGCTCAACGTTACCCAGGTCGACTTTGTACTTCTTGCTGGGGATTTGTTCCATGAAAACAAGCCCTCCAGAGATTGTCTGTATCGTACGATTGCGCTCCTTCGGGAATATACTTTGGGAGACAAGCCGGTCCAGATCGAACTCTTGAGCGATCCCAACGAAGGAAAAGCAGACGGCTTCTCGTTCGTCGGTCTTTCTATTCCTACTAATCTTAAACTCACCTTTTCTTTAGTTTCCCTGCAATAAACTACGAAGACCCTAATTTCAATGTTGGCATCCCTGTCTTTTCGATCCACGGGAATCACGACGACCCTCAGGGTGCAGGATCCGTACACAACTCTTTCTCTCATAATTTCCCGTCCTTTCTTATGCTTTAACATGTAGGAAGGTGCCCTTTGCGCATTGGATGTCCTCTCAGTGTCCGGCCTCGTGAATTACATGGGCAAAATTGACCTCCCCATCTCTGACGCAGATGCTCCTACCACAGGGATCGCCATACGCCCCGTTCTCCTTCGCAAGGGCAACACGTACCTTGGTCTGTATGGTGTGGGCAACGTGAAGGACCAGCGCATGCACTTTGAACTAAGGAGCAACCGTGTGCGGATGTTTATGCCCCGTGACAAGGATAATTGGTTCAATATTCTGCTGTTGCATCAGAATCGGTACATCTTTGCCCACTGATCTTATTAAACTTTGTTGTGCTAATTTGACATGTAGTGTGAAGCATGGACCTCAAGAGTCTGTTCCGGAAGGCATGTTTGACGACAGCATCGATCTAGTTGTATGGGGCCACGAACACGATTGTCGAATTGTACCTGAACCCGTCGCTGGGAAGAACTACTACATCACGCAGCCAGGTTCTTCGGTTGCGACGTCCCTTGCCGACGGGGAGGCTGTAGAAAAGTGAGGCCATCTCTCTTTCTTTGAGGTCATATTTACTAATTTCTCTGTAAAGACATGTAGCCCTCGTCCAGGTGCAGGGCAAAGAATTTAAGATGACACCCCTTAAGCTGCGTACTGTCCGCCCGTTTGTGATCGAGGAGCTATCCCTGGCCGAGGCCGCAGAGGAGGATGGATTGGACCTCTCAGATCAGATGGAGATTTCCAAGTTCCTCAAGGGAAAGGTAAACCCTGGTCATGCTTGATTATTTTTAGTTATTCATAGCAAATAAAACAGGTAAATGCGCTAATTAACAAAGCGAATCAACTATGGGACGAACGGAACGCACAAGCGGTCGAGGAAGGTGAAGAAGAACTCCCTAGGATGCTTCCTCTTGTTCGACTCAAGGTCCGTTTCTCACCACCATAAGATAATTATAGCCCATCCTTCGCCTCCTAGGTCGACACAACTGGCGTTACCGAAACTTCGAACCCCATTCGCTTCGGCCAAGAATTCCAAGGACGCATTGCCAACCCTCGAGATGTCCTCGTCTTCCACCGTTCTAAAAAGTCTGCATCGAAGACAGCAAAGGTCGCTATTGATCAGCCGGAGCTCTCCATTGACGACCCCTCCTTGAGTGTGTCGGAAAAACTGGCAAAGGTGAGGGTGGCGACGCTAGTGAACGAGTATCTAGCAGCACAGGAACTACAGTTGTTGGGCGAATCGGGAATGAGCGATGCAATCCAGATGTTTGTGGAAAAGGATGATACACATGCTATTGGGACGTGAGTTGTTGTATTGGACGGGATGGGAGGAGTGCTGATCGTTCTCTTCGGATGTAGACATGTGTCGAAGGCGTTGAAGGCATTGATGAAGGATGTACAGGCTAGTGAGGATGTAGACGAAGATGAGCTAGAAGAAATAGTAGGGCGTCCACCATCCCTGTTTCCAAGTAACCTAAATGAATGTCCTGCAGCTCGTCAAAGCAAAAGAACAACACGAGAAAGAGTACCTCGAAAAAGCAAAGGAAAGCAGAGCTGCCAAATCCAAGGTAATCCCAGGCCTCGACTCTCAAGTTTTCCCTCATTAATGATTGCCATCTATACTTCACTCCTTAGGGAAAAGCAAAAGCGACCTCTGATGACGAACAGTCCGATGACTCCATGATGATGGACATCGACGTACCTAGGGGCGGAGGTTCTGACTTTGAAGAGCTCAACTCTGACGCGCCGGCGCCTCCAAAGAAGAAAGCCCCCGCAGCTACGAAAACGAAAGCACCAGCGAAAAAAGCCCCTGCGAAGAAGGCACCTGCAAAGGGCAAAGGGAAGAAGGCTGCTGCCACCGTGAGTATTTTACCATGCTAATCAAGTTTCAAGTGCGAATGGGTAATTCAATATTCGGTTTGGTTATTGTAGAGTGATTCAGACGAAGTTGTTGAGATCAACGACGATGACGATGATGAGGAAGAGGAGGAAGCGCCAAAGCCTACGAGAAGAACGAATCGCGCTGCTGTACTTAGGTGAGCACTCTTGCCCTCTTGCTGCTTGTCCCATCTCAGTTTCTTCCGGTCTTGTTTTTCGCTATCAGCCAACCGGTGAAGAAAGCTCCAGCGAAGAGAGGCGCTGCTGCTGCCGCGCCTAAGCAATCACAGCTGACCTTTGCACCTGCAACTGGTCGAACATCGAGAGCGGCAGCGACGAAGGCAAGGGGCAAAATGGTGGTAAGTGATTGTTCACTGGGTGCCTGATTTATAACCCTGATGCGTCTTTTGATTTCTTTAGGTGGATGATGACGATAGTGATTAATCTTTTCAGTGGTTTGTGTGCATATATGCATTGTGGGACGCTTGTGTCGCATTTAAACGATAATTCAGATATATTGGGAGCGTATTTGTCGTACGTGAACAAATTACATGGAGCGATAATGAAGCCAAAGGAATGATATACACTAGATTGAGTGTAAATTCAGCTTTGTCATCCTCCTACTTGCGTAGTACCTCGAGCCTTCTCCGTCTCGGCGACCTTCGCTGTTCATTCCAGAGTGAACGTGGTGATCGACATAATTAGAACAGGATCATGGCAAATATCCTTCATTGAGCAAGTCCAACATGTTCGCGTCGCGATACACATGTTCAAGTGACCGGGGTGACACCACTCACGACCTCATACAGGCCTTCTACCTGCCTGAGGGCAAGATGTTTGCTCCAAAACTCCATGATAGGCTGCCACCCCTCCCTCGATGAAGGCATCCCTGGTTTCTTGCTGCTTACCTCAGCGACAGATTCGTACGCCTTCTTAAACGCAGTGATGGCGCCAGGTGGTAAAGCTGACTCGGCAGGAGGAAGATCATGCACGACCAGAATAGGAGTGGGACTTAAGAAAGATGCTAGTGTTGGATAGGATAGAAGAGGTCCGGATATTGAAACAATTGACCCTAGGGATGATAACCGTTCGTTCGAGTTGTCAGTAATATCTTGGTCGTGGCGAGATTGCAATTGATGCTTCCACCAAGTTATCCCGAATTCAGAGGCAACAGTACCTCCTTGACCAAAGCCGAAAAAGTGGATTCGTTGGGAAGGCCAGGAACAATCGTCGATGAGATGTTTCGCGACTTTCGTAAGAAGATCGAGAGCTGGGGTTGGATTGGGTCTCTCGATCATCTCCCCAAGATCATTGAAGGATGGATACCATTGATATGATTCTTCATATAAGAACGGGACTCTGATTATGAGAAGCACTGTAGATCAGCCTCCGGCATATGACTCCTATAAGAACCTTACTGTTCTGGAGCACGCAGGGTGAGAATGGCGGTCTGAGGAAGCTGAAGTTGGCGTCCCAGCTTTGCGAAGGGGATATTCGTGTCGCCTGCAAGGATAATTCAAGACTTGGGGACAAAGGTGTGGTGTGGCAGTAAAGCTACCTAGGCCGTGGAGTAAGATAAGGAGATTTTCATCCGTTTGATCATTACTTGGAACGAAGAAAAATGGGACTGGAATCGAAGACGTTTTAGGCGGTGGCTTAACTCTGGAAGACCGTGATGCCGTGGAAGAACTTGAAGATGGCTCGCGTATATGGATTTCAGTCGCCATTTGTAAAATATCTCAACTTCAACCAATCCGAGATAACTGTGACGAATAAGCTGAAAGGGCGTGGGAAACACATCAAACGTGGCACACCATCCCTTTTGTGATGCTTATAGCATTTTGGTATAGTCTGGATTTGCACATTGAAATTGTTGAGCAAGAGAGGACTCGATAGAGTAAACAAACTTCATCAGAATATTCAACTATGTACATAGAACTTTTATACTAAACGTTGCGAGCATTGCTCAGTAAGCTAATCGGTAAACTACGATCGGTATTATAAATAAATGTGGCTATGTATCACCGCCATGTTCGGTAGTCGGCGTCGGTGTTGCCTGATACGTACTCCCGTTCTCAACACTCCCCCTCGACACCTACGCCATTCCTAAGCGTTTAACAAAGTCCTCGTGTTTCGGCTTTGGTAATGCTTTGGTAAACAAGTTGGCTAAGTTGTCGTCCGTTGCGCAGTACTGAATATCCACCTCGCGAGAGATGATCTTCTCACGCACGAAGTGATGTTGGATATTGATATGTTTAGTACGGCTGTGATTTATGGCGTTGTGGGAATAAGCGATCATGCCTTGGTTGTCTACCTTGAGGATAGTGGGTCTGGA
>QLOK01002109.1:271-21183 GCA_003313805.1 Tricholoma flavovirens
TTGCATAACTCCATTTGGTAACTTTCCCATGTTACTTAAAGTTGTCACTCATTGGAAGGGTTTTGTTGCACTGATTCTTTCCATAGAAAATTGTATCAAATCACATGACTTTGTTGATTACAATAAACAACAACATACAAAGTCATGTGACTTCACTCCAGAATGCTATATAAGATGCTTTTATCCACTCACAATTCTCCAAATCCCCCCACTCTGCTATGCACAAGCTATCATCCAGCCAGATTACTCATGTTCTTACATTGCTTGATGCTGGTCTCTCAGGGGCTCAGATATCTGCCCAAACCCATCTAGGCAGTGGTACAATCAGTCATACATATTCGTTCTCAGCATTGTCCCAACCTTCCAAGATTCTCTGGTGGCCATCCATCAAAGCTCACGGCTGCTAATATTGATTATGCATAATGCATTATTTGAATGGGAAAGGTGGAAAATGCTACTGAAGCTGCCAAGGCCCTTGTGGATGTCACAAATACATCCATATCTGCTAAAACACTTTGTCGTCAGCTCAAGTCCAAAGGCATGCAACCTGTAGTAAAGCAAAAATGGCCATTTCTCAAACCAGCACAAAGGTGGGCCAGGATGGAATTTGTAATATGTGTGGAAAGATGTGGGAGAAGGCTTGAGTGATCACCTAGTTGAGGGAACAGTGAAGTTTGGAGGTGGTAATTTGATGCTATGGGGCTGTATGGGCTGAGATGGAGTTGGGTATGCAACCAAGATTGATGGGAGAATGGATGCTGATCTGTATGTGGCAATCCTGGAGGATGAACTTCAGGCATCCCTCACCTATTGGGACAAATCTGCTGATGACATTATCTTTCAACAAGATAATGACTGCAGGCACACAAGCAAGAAGGCCAAGAAATGGTTTGAAGACAATGGATTCACTGTCCTCAAGTGGCCTGCACAGTCTCCAGACCTCAACCCTATTGAACATTTGTGGAACTATCTCAAAAGAAGGCTGGGGGACTATGAAGAACCAGCAAACAGTGTTAATGAACTTTGGGAGAGGGTGCAGAAGGAGTGGGAAGCAATTCCAAAGGAAGAGTGTCAGAAACTGATTGGAAGCATGCATAGAAGGCTTGCAGCAGTAATCAGAGCAAAGGGAGGCTATACCAAGTACTAGTTGATTGGAATTTTAATATAAAACATCAGTGCAACAAAACCCTTCCAATGAGTGACAACTTTAAGTAACATGGGAAAGCTACCAAATGGAGTTATGCAAACTTGTGGCTGTGTCAGTGAGAAGATATGATGTTGAAGTATATTATGTAATATTTTCAAGAATTTAGCAAATTTATTTCCTGAGATATAAAGGCATCTTTCCAAAAGTACAAAACATTGGAAGGGTTTTGTTGCCTACTGTATAGTACTAAAAAGGAAATTGAACATGAGGCCTACATGAGGTGGGATGAGAATGATAATATGGGGCTAAATAGGACAGGTAGATGATGAAATGATGTGAACATGAGACAAATGGAAGGGTATCATGTGGTACATACATGTGTTCCCTTTGAGGAGTCTGAAATACTTTGAAAATCATCTCATGTCCTTCAAAACACAATCCTGTCTATTGTTCTTCATGCAATAAGCTTGTCATATGATGTGACAAGGTGCAGGGGTGCGGTACGAATGTCTGATAATAATGAATATGGCCACCGAAGTGCATGAAGTACATTCAAAGTCGATTGATGAAGATCACAATGATCGAGGAGGATTCAAAGATGTTTGTATGGCTCGTAAATTGATCGAAATGTATATCTGGACTTGTAGCAAATATTGCAAAGTTGTTTGATGAAGATCGAGCTCAATCTTAGAGCTTGAGAATTATTGTGGGTTCAATATTGTTGTTTGCGGTCAATTAGATGTTTGTAACATGATTGATACTTATTGAATGAGGTTTGGAGGGGTTGTATGAGGCATGGGAAAGTCCTGCTAGTGCTCAAAGTTAGAACAAAGATGTTTGAGGCCCTCAATATTGCACAATATTGCTCAAAAATGAAATTGAAGTAGTTTGAGGTCGATTGAGGCTGATTGGACTACTGTATAGACCTGCTATCTGCAATGTGAAAAAGTGCTGGTGTGTGTCTTGAGTACTACCTGCAATGTGGATGTATCACCAGGTAACAACAACAACATCATCATCAATGACTATGGCCACCAGCCCCATCCCTCACTCTAAATGCAAGTGGAGGGCTTTTGGTTATGGGCAATGACAACAACAACATCATCAATGACTATGGCTGCCAGCCCCCTCCCTCACTCTAAATGTGAGTGGAGGGGTTTTGATTGTGTACTGGGAAACAACACTGACAGCAACAGCGATGACTAGTCACCTCCCTCCCTAGCTTTAAACATGAGGGAGGGCTTATACTCTTTTATGGGCAACAACAATGGCAACAACAACAACAACAATGGCAACAACAATGACAACAATGGCAACAATGACAACAATGGCAACAATGACAACAATGGCAACAATGACAACAATGATTGCAACAACAACAACTACATCCACCACCCTCCCTCACTGTAAATGTGAGTGGAGGGGTTCTTTATTCTTTTCTGGGCAATGGTGACCATGACAATGACAATGACCCTCTCCCTCGCCCCCCTCCCTTGCTCCAACTGCAGGTGGAGGGGTTTCTGACTACTACTAATATAATTATGTAGTAATATATAATAATTCTGTAGAAAACCCAAGGGGACCTGCCCAAACCTGCAGTAATATGGCACCCATTACCATACAGGTACAGTGTTCACAGGTATGGGTAGGGGTTGAGCAAAATATACCCAGGGGTAACCCCTGTCATGCCTTAGGTGTCTATAGCATTAATGTTGGTGTTGGCTAATGGGCTCATGATCCACCCTGCAAGCAGTGGCTCACAGGTGTGGGGGCATGGTGGTCATCTCCCCCTCCCTCTCATTCCCTTGCCATGTCACTCCCCCCCATTGTCTGCACCCATGAACCACCATATGAACAGCTGCTTGTAGGTGTGGTGGCAGGCACCATGTCATTTAGCAGTGTTGTGGTCCCCTTGTCCTCATTGTATGAGGTTGCTAGCACCCACAAACAACCCCTTGAGCAGTGGCTCACAGGCATGGGGGGCAGGTGCTGGGCCATCCTGTTGTCATTGTGGGATACTGAGGTTGTTCATCATTGTTGTGGGGCTAGAGTACTTGTTCCATCATTGTTGTCTGTTTTGGGGGGTCTGGGTGGGTTAGTGTGATGTAGCACATTTACAGGGGTCACATGGCAGGTCTCCCCCTCCACTGGTCTCCCGGCACCCCTCTCTGCCTCTTATCCCCCTTTGCCACCTCCTCTCAATAACCAAACGCCTCACATCCCATTTTGATGTGGAGGAGGGGGTTTGCATGGTCATAGTTAGGTATAGGTTGGCTAGTGTTGACAACCATCATCACCAGTAGTTTAGAACCTAAAAAGAAAAGAGATTAGTTAGTTGATCAGAACAAGAGTTCAGTCATGGAACACCCCCCATTGTTTTGTTGTCATGTGGGTTGGTGTGGTCCTCTTTGACTGGCACCTGCCAATCTTGTTAGTTGTGCTCATTTGTTGGTTGGTTTAGTCCCTATTGATTCCCTGCATTTGTGGTCACTGTTTAGTGGTGCTGTTAGATTTGATAACCCTTGCCACAGCTGGTGGGAGCCTTCATAGTTGGGGGTCACCTGTTGGCCTACCTGCAAATATCTGTAGGTTAAAATGTGAGTAAAAGAAAAACAACATAATTTTACATGAAAAAAAAAACATACCTATAGCAAGCTCAGGAGGTAACACCTCCCTAGCATCCCTTTAACCTGCAGCCAGCATGGTTGATGCATATGATGTGGTGGTGAGTTGGTTGTGGTTGCTGTCAAAGTTTGTGGTTTGCAGGAGAGTGTGGGACAAAGTAGCAACAAACATTTACTAGTGGGAATTGGGGTCACATCATCACTGGATGGGGCATCATTGTCAGGATTGTAGGAGACATTGAGAAGAGGGCCTTGGACTTCTGTGCTATTACTAGTAGTAACATGGGAAACTTTTTTTCCAACGTTTTTGGAAGTCACAACAACTAAAAAAGGTTTGGTTCGAACCAGGTTCTGCCTTGCCCAAACCCAGAACTGAACTTGTGGTCCAGTTCTGCACAACCATCAAACCTTGGACTGAACTTTAGTTCAGAACTTGACTGCAGCATCCCTACTTGCCAGGGCCTACAAACCTTGCTGCTGCCCTGCAAGCTCTGTGTCTCCCTGCACCCCTGATCAGCCTCTGCAAGCCCTGCAAACCATGGATTTGACCCTCTTGCCAGCTGTGTTTCTGTAGGTGTAGCAGGGTGCTGTTTTGTATATTGATTGACTGGGGCCTCAGGTGCTATTCCAGGATGAGCACATTTTGGGGGGTAAATTAGGGGTTCACTATCTCACTACCTATTCCAGTTTCTCTGGGTTACAAGGTAATCAAGAAATTACAGCCAGAATAGACTGCTTGAGTGAGGGGCCAATATTTCCTCAAATTACACTCAGGCAGCTCAGCAACATCCACAAAAACTCTTCCTCACTCAAAATCTGGATAAGCCAGAAATACTCAGTACTTTACACTCCCCCCCATAATCCAAGCAGACTCTGCTTGGACTTTTTAGAGTAGTGATGTTATATACCATTTTGACCACATTTTCGAGCTGAGTTTGGAAATCACCCTTGCATAGTCATGTGATGGGCTATATATAGAACATAGTGATGTTATATACCATTCTGATTGCATTTTTCACCTGAGTTTGAGATTATCAATTTGATCAAGTAGCCAGGGTAACATATATTGGCATCACCAAGATATCCCCTCTATATTTTTACCATCATAACACAGACTTCAGGTGATTAAGTGTAACATCATTGTGTGAAATATGACATCATCAAGATATCCCCTCTGTGTTTTTATCATTAATAATTATCAATTTGATTAAGCAGCCAGGTGACATATATTGGCATCACCAAGATATCCCCTCTATATTTTCACCATCATAACACAGACTTCCGATGATTAAGTGTAACATCATTGTGTGAAAGATGACATCATCAAGATATCCCTTCTGTATTTACATACTAATCATCATCATTGTTGTGTTCATTTACCTCGTTCTGTTTCTGCTTTTCTAAAACATACCAAGTGTGGTAAAATAACATGGAATGCAAAAACGAGTTGAAATTACTGGAAGTCATTCTCTTTAATATTGACTCAAATCCACCAAGCCATGCATTGAGTTGTTCAGAATCCTATGTCACATATTAATTATTAATTATATCAATTATATAAACCATACTGCACCTCTGTATTGAAAGCCCTTTTATAATATGATGCTCCAGTATCATATTGTGCTACAATAACAAGGTTGGGTGCCCCTCAACCACAAATGTCTACCACATCTCTCATTGCAGGAGCTCTTGCATGTATATCTATGCCATACTTATTTTTTTTCAATCAGATTTTTGCTTCCCCCTGTCCTCTTCAAATCAACACTTCTAGTTTCTGCAAAAATGTCCACAATCTCAGAGATCAAGACTCTCATCAAAGCTATTACCACCCTCTCAAATAGTTTACCACAGTCTGTCCAGCAAGGCATGACAGAGGATAAGATCTGGAGTGTCATGAACACAGAGGAACTAGAGATGGCTCATGAAACATTTAACAGGCATTTTGATGCCATGTTTGGGGAAGATTGCTGAGACGCTTCTGGCCATTTGCAATATGTATGCAAAGGAAGGCTTGGATTAGGCTGTGTTTGTTCTTATCTGTCTAAAATTGATTGGGCAGATGATTTCCCATTAGATGTCATTGAGATCAGACTGCAGCAACTAATCAGAGAGCTCAAACATTTCCAGTACATTTTCACACTTTTTCAGCCATTTCATCTCATGGCTGATAGGCTCTCAATCACACACTCATCAACACTCTCTTGAGCATATCCCCTCCATTTCTTGATGGATTCCTCTTGTCTCTTTTGGCTCCTATTGAATAAATTTCCCTCTATCTGCCCATGCTCTCCGATTAATGGCGTGTTGTCTTGATGTCAAGCTATTTCTGTGTTATTGCCTTTTTGGGAACACTTGGTTCAACCTGCTCTCTTGTGCATAGCTCGGCCTCTCCTACTATCT
The DNA here is from genome assembly GCA_003313805.1 of Tricholoma flavovirens. NCBI lineage: Eukaryota > Fungi > Basidiomycota > Agaricomycetes > Agaricales > Tricholomataceae > Tricholoma > Tricholoma flavovirens. Next base: position 6,443 of record QLOK01002109.1, read on the forward strand.
GGGCTGTATCTAGCTCAATGGAACCTCATATAATACCATATTATGCACTATTTTTAATGCTACATTAAGAATATGAAGTGCTATTGGCCTTGGGTGAGTAACTGTACCATATCTCAATGCATTTACTCTCTACCACTCTTTATAGAATAATGAACTGTTCAAAGGTGTCAAATCTACTCCTACTACATCAGTATGGCTGTATATAAGTCCACTAGTGGGTCCCATGAGATGGCATGGAGTAACAAGGATGTTAGGTGAGGTGGTGAAGATGTTAATTTTCTGGACAAAATATTGACTATATGCATCACATGTAGGCTATAAATTGAGGGTAATGTACTAGTACAACTGCTTGGAACAAATTTTGGATGATAGGAAAGGTGTGTGATCTATGGGGAGCTCATGCTCTGGTGAGCCAGGACCTTCCCCCCTGCTTTCCCCTTTCCTGCCCCTCATTCTACTTTACAACTAGGCCTAGGAATTGAAGAAAGCGAACACTTTAGCCCCACAGATCTTACAGGGTAAGTCTATCTCCTCCTGAGTACATATCCTCTTTTGTGTCTATACTGACAACTGTAGAGCCTTCAGGGGCTCTACCAGGTCATTAATTGGGATTATTACACTCTCTTTTAATGTGTATTTTATCAGGGAAAGGCCTAAGGATGCAGGTATTTGACAACACCCCACCCTCCCAATACAGGTGCACTGACAGAAAGCACCTTATCCCCAGCTCTCCCGACATCAATCCCCACCTCTACATACATCCCTCTACCCTTTCATACATTTATTTCAGGTGTAGAAGATGTACAAGCCCAGTAGATAGCACCTCCTCTGCTCATTCTGTCACTGCTTCATATTTCACCCCTTCGCATCTTATGCAGCACCCTCCCATTCATGTAATAGTTATAGATATGAATATATAGCATACACATGCATTACAGACCCCCTCCATGAATAGAAGAGAACCCCCCTCCCTCCTCTCCACCAGGGAGAGTGCTTGTTATGGGCTAAATGTAGCTGTAATAGCAGAAACAACTGTTTATTGACACTATATATACATACATAAGCACTATATACAAAAAAAATGAAGGGAAAGGGTCAGGAATGGGTGGACAGGCATGCTCATTGTCAGGGATGATGAGCATGATGGTAGCTGAAGCTGTGGTGCACATTGATCAACTGTGGGATATGATGATTGGACAGTGATCGGGGTGGGAACAGTGGCAGGAAGCTGTCCTGAACATCCCCAGACCTATGCTTATGTGAGCATAGTGTGTACACTTACCTTGGTGATGTCTAAACAGCACCTGGGGAGGGAATTAATGCTGGTGTAGCGTTTTATTGAGATCGAGCCTTGTGATGCTAGGTCATGAGCATGATGACCTGCTGTTACTGTGGGAAGGTCAGGTGCTCAGCACATTTGTGTTCCTCTCCCTCATACTTTCCATTACTAGTCATTCCAGCATTGCCCTGATTGTTTCCACAGAAGGACTAGCTCTGCCTTTCTGTGCCATTCCATTCAATGAAATCCCACAAGAGCTGCAGGATGTCTGTGAATGACTAGGATATCGCCTGTCATCTGGTATGCATTTATTTCCATTTCTTGTTGGCATCCAGAATTTTCATATTGCATTGTAGTGCAACCTGCCTAGCTCACAGAGCACATGACTGACAATTCTGCCCCTGAGGACCAGGATGCTGGGTCAGTTACATCCACATCAACTGACTGGGAGCATGAATTTGGTATCAGGGCTACACCACCCTTCAAGTCGTCTTTGGCTCCCCTCAAGTCATATTCAGCTCCCCTCAAGTTGTCTTCACCTTCCCTCAAGTCATCTTCACCTTCCCTCAAGTTGTCTTCACCTCCCTTGTTGCATATGTCCACTAACTTAGGTTTCTCACTACTAATCTCTTACATACCTCACAGAGTTAACTGCTGTGGAGTCTTGCATCCAAGATGAGCATTGGTATGCTGTCCTCATTGGAAGGAACCTGGGTGTTTACTCTGGCTAGTGAGTCATTTTCATGCGACCCCTCTAACCACAATCTCTAATACCTCTGCAGGCATAATGTCACCCTAAATGTCAGTGGTGTTCCAGGAAGTCTTGCCTGCCATTACAGCACCCAGCAGCTTGCCCAAGCAGCATATGACGAAGCTTTAGAGAATGGGCAGGTTGTCTGAATCACCTATGAAGTGTCTTTCTCATTAACATGCTACTTTTCTCCTTGCCTCTAGAATACCATGCTGCCATGTACTTCTTGCTCTGGACCAAATGTCCAATAGATCTTGTGTTCCAATTCTCACATGTCATATGCAAGGTTTTGAAAGAAAAAAGTTCATGTTATGGCCAAATACAGATACATTAAGATCTAGTCTGACCCTGAACCTTCATCATCTGCATCTGCTGAGCTAATTGTGCTGTCCCTCTCTGCATCAGATTTGCTGCTGTAAGCTGGAGGTGGTATTTTCTTTGCATTCCAGTGGTGAGGGAGGATGGAGCAGTTAATATTGATGGTTGTAATGCCCATCACCAATATCTCCATTAGTCCCACCCGTTGTCTCCAGAGTTCTCTTACCATGTGTCATTCTTTTGGCAGATGTCCCCCCATACTGTATAATTGGGCTAATAGATGTTGACCCTTAGAAGCATGACACTGCAATTGCTCCTGCCATTGCTCCTCTTGACCTTCATCAACTGCACTTGCAAACAAGTAGTCAATGGTGACTGGCCAGTAAGCAACACCATTCCAACCCAATCCCCATCTCATTACTTCCTGACTCAACTGATCAATCTGATCAATTTCCTCTGTCCCTTTCAGGATATGGTTGATAATTCAATCATCCTGGATTACTTGAATTGCCTCTCCAAAGCATGCACCCTGATTCACTTGTGTGCTTGAGTAAAAGTCACAGGGAAGAATTCTTTGAGTGGATGACTGTTGGGCTGTAATATGTTGAGCAACATTTGGGCCTTTGAGAAGGGTTGGAGTGGGTTTGGTGTCATTTTCTTCCATGGGTTTGTCATGGACTGTAGTATGACCAGTGATCATTGCCTTGAGCTTCAGCTGTGTCCTGGAAACCCTTCACTAGTATTGTACTTGTATAAACCACTAGTAGCATGCTAACAATTGTGCATGCCATTGATGCCCACACTCATGGTTCTTATCTTTCACCTCAGGATGTCTGTGGAAGAGACATTAGAAATGTCACACCATGCTACTAGGGTTTGTTGCACAACACCATTGGTAGTAGTGCTGGTGTTTTGTTAGGCTGTCTTCCCCTACATTTTTTTTTTTGGATGGTCTGCAATTGGAGCCATGATGTAGAGCTGACACTGTTCCTAGGGAGTCACTCATTGTATTTCAAGGTATGTGACCATTACACCCTCCTATTACAACTGCTGTAATCATGATAGATGTAACCTTTTCTAGTTGCATGCATTACCATCTTGTGTCTGACCACTCAGAATGTCTGTGTCTGACTTTCTCACACAGACTCCACTTATCTTTGTCCATACCAATTTATGAACAACTGCCTGACAGTCCAAATGTACAGCAAAATAGTGTCAGACTTCATCAGTTACCTAACACCAACCAAAACTCACACCAACACCAAAATGAACACTGGTGTGGGAAGCACAGAAAATATCAAACATATTTCCCCTTTTTGGCGGTCTGTCCCTTTACGACCCTGAAGCTTGCAACCCTCTGAAACCCAATTCTATGGGTCCATGGCCAGAAAATCTTGTTTGGCTGACATGGTTGGACACACCACAGCAGGGTCAGAAATATTGCAAGGGGACCTAACAGTGCATATAAAAGGTTGACAGATTAACCTAGAATCATTCATTGACCACTTTCCAGCAATTTTTTCCCTCAAGTCAATGCCAGGGTCTGCATGTTCACCATTCACAGCTAATCCTCCCAACTACAGCCCTCCTGCTGCCATGTGATATCCTGTGCATTGCATCTTAGAAGGGTCACAGACAGAACATAGTTCCAGCCCTACACCATCAAGGTCTGAAGGCAATAGTGAGGAAGCTGGTGCATTACCTTCTCTTATGCTCTATCATCTTATAATGTGAGTATTTATGCCAGTTGATCTTGCCATGACACATCAATTTTCAGGAGGTCATGTGGCTTGCAGACTGAGTGCCCTGTGTTGTTTCAGTAATTTCAATTTGAAAGGTATTATGTGTGCTACAACTACTGATCACGTACCAGCTAGATCTTGACCTGTATCTGATCCCTGCTGTCTATCACTGCCCACCCTACAAATCTACCTTGGATTGCTTGCTTCAACTTGACTTGCTGGTAGGCATTGGGCTCATGCTAGATGAGGTTGAGGTGCTTCTTTCCCACTGTAAATGTGGGAGAGTTATGACAAAATGTTCCTTCCTCAGCCATGGATGTTTGAGGTCCACTCTTGAAGTAATCAATCTTACCTTGGATGACTAGTACATCATAAATACTCTTGACGGTCCTTACACTCTAGAAGTTAGCTCTCAAATATGACTAGAAAAGATATTTGTCATTCTGTGGACTAGTATATTGCCACTGGATTTATGACATCATTTTCAGCATTCCATTAACCCCAATAGGATAGGGTGGAATTCCATGTATCACCCAGAGAATGAAAGCAAAAGGTTTGTGAGTGCTGGAGATATTATACTCTCTGACTTGTTTTTTATTTTTCACATTCAAGTAGAGCAACACTTTTAATAACATCATGGAAATACAGTACTCATTATTCTATGTGGTTGTGTTCTTTCCTGGGTGAGGACATAGGGCCTAAACAGCTTATGTCATGGTTATATCAGAATTGAAAGATGGCAACATACCAGGATGCAGATATCATATGAGATCAACACAATCTGCAGAAAGTATGACAGTATCAAAGGGTCCTTGTGTCTGCTGTTCTCATGATTAGAAAGTCCTGTTTGAGGAAAGGGATGCATACTGTTCGCCTTCAATGGTGCCAGAACACCTGTCAGCAGGGATAACTGGAGGTTGAGTGGAGTGATTGACAATGATAGCAATGTCCCTGAGTGAGAGACAATGGTGTTTTGATGGCATGGCAGGATCCTTGGGGAGTCTGAGTGTAAGAGGAGGGAGAGCAGGTATAATAAATGCAAGCCAGTCATGATCTGAGTTGAGTAACTGATCAAAACCATGACCTAAATTTAATGTGTTTACTCAGCCACCATGAGAATGATATCAATCAGGGTACCTTCTCTGTTATCTTGAAACCATTATGATGATCTCCTTCAACATTCTTCATGCTTTGGTAGCCCTGTAAACCATTGACAATGTCAAGACTGCACGGCCAACAGTCACTTTCCAGTTGGCAATGGTGAGAGTTAACCTAAAATTTTATTGACTAATTATGTGAGAGAGGGTTAGTATGTGGAAGCAAGATTCCAGCTCTTGGGAAAGGTGTAGGCTTGAGCAATGAGGAACAGTGAGAGATTGTAAACAAGATGCCAGGTACAGTCATGAACCACTCTTGAAAATTTTTGCTGATCAACAATAACCTGTATTCCTTGCAGCTTGGCAGCATGCTCTGAACCCAGACATTCATTGCTTCCTCTACCTCACCCCAGCAATGATGCAGCATCATAACCATTCTACAAAGTCTCATATGACCCAAGTTGATTCAGACAATGAAAGTCCAGATGTAACATTCACAGTCCCATCAACCAGTTACCAACTTCTGGCCAATGGGAACTTTTCATCCTCCTCTCAAATGCTCCATGTCACCAGCCAAAGTCCTGAGTGACCCAAGACTACTCATATTTCAGCTGACAACATCATATCCAGTGATAATACTTGACCAGGAAACCCAAACAAAACACCTAAAATGGGCTTCATATGGTATAACACAGGTTAGAGGAAGGTAGTGAATATTGAGATCTAGGTCAAGGTTGGGGGGGTTAATAGCGAGGGATATTGAGGGATATCGAAGAGAGTGTGAGGAAATATTGAGGATGTGATAAAAGCTCGATCGATCGGAGTACAAGGAATGAGTTTTTTGAGAAGAGAGACAATGGGGATGTAATGAGCAAGGTAAAAGCGATGTGAATATGATAATATCAAGGTAGAGACGAGGGTCAGGAGGCTTGATATAGAGGTGCAATGATTTTGCAAACTTCATACTAAGACAGAATGCTTGGACTCAAGTGTACAATCACTTGAATCAGACTACTTGGATGATAACATGAATGCTATTCTTCTGAAAAAGTACCTAATACAATGTTTATATGACATATGAAAGATAGTACTAAAAAGAAAATTGAACATGAGGCCTACATGAGGCAGGATGAGAATGGTAATATGGGGCTAAATAGGATGGGTAGATGATGAAATGATGTGAACACAAGACAAATGAAAGGGTATCATGTGGTACATACATGTGCTCCCTTTGAGGAGTCCAAAATACTTCGAAAATTGTCTCATGTCCTTCAAAACATGATCCTGTCTATTGTTCTTCATGTGATAAGCTTGTCATATGATGTCACAAGGTGTGGGGGTGCAGTACAAATGTCCAATAATAATGAATATGGCTGCCGAAGTGCATGAAGTACACTTGAAGTTTGATTGATGAAGATTGCGATGATTGAGGAGGGTTTGAAGCCATTTGTAGGGCTCATAAATTGATCAAGATGCATATCTGGAGTTGTAGCAAATATTGCAAAGTTGTTCAAAGAAGCTTGATCTTCATCAAGCTTGATTGAAGAGCTTGAGAATTATCATGGGTTCAATATCGCTGTTCACAATTGATCAAAAGTTCATAACATGATTTATACTTATCGAATGAGGTTTGGAGGGGTTGTACGAGGTATGGGAAAGTCCTGCTAGTGCTCGAAGGTAGAATGAAGATGTTCAAGGGGCTCAATATTGTACAATATTGCTCGAACATCCACTTGAAGAAGTTTGAGGTTGATCGAGGTTGATTGGACTACTGTATAGACCTGCTATCCACAATGCGAAAAGTACTGGTGTGTGTCCCAAGTACTACCTGCGATGTGGATGTATCACCAGAGATTCCCCATTTTTAACAGATCATTTTCCACAGCAACTAGACTCTGCCTACCTTGGGCGACTAAACGAAATGAAGCTTTTGTCACTGTCAAACACCCAAGAACTTATGTGAGTACCATAAATTCCTTGTCTCTCATTGGTTTTTAATGTGCCTCCTCCAGATCAATCCTATTAAAAGATGGCTTGCAGAATGTGATACCTTTCTTGCTGAGATGTTGTGATGGGAAGGTCCTGGTAATTATATCTCAATGGCATGCTCTTTCTGTGGGAGTCCTCAAGGCACCAGTTATTGTTGTGTTGACTGTATGGGTGCTGGACCTCTATGCTGAGAGTGTGTTGTATTTCTCCACCAGTGCAACCAACTTCACCATGTTGAGGTGTGTTTCTGTTCTCAGCCATTGCAACCAGCCCTTACTTACACAACACTGACAGCTCTGGACTGAGAATTCCTACTTCTGAAAGGTCAATTTGAAGGACTTGGGGCTTCAAATCCAGCTTGGCCACAAGGCTGGTGAGATATGTTGGAACAGAGGATGGGTTGTGGGGGATGACTATGTGGTGCTTGATGTCAATGGTATTCATGAAGTCGGGGTCAACTTCTGTGACTGTGAAAAATCAAAGCCAGAATTCATCCAGCTGCTATGTTTTGGTTGGTTCCCAGCTTCAGTCAATTGCCTGAAGACTGCAGCAACCTTTTCTGTCCTCAAGCATTTTCAGTTGCTTAACTTCAAATTGAAGGCATCCCCATTCAAATTTTACAACACATTGGCACAGTTGACAGACAATACTGGGTTGTCTACCCCTAAGGTATATAAGTCCACTCCCTCACATTTCAGCCAATTCATGCTCAGTTCATACTACAGGGTCAGTACTTATCTTTTGCAGCTATTGTTCAGGAATATCAACATATGAAGATGCTGAAAAGGGCAATGAGAGGATATGATCCCCATGGTGTTGTGGCAACAAAGCCTGGGGAATGAGTGGTGTTGTGCCCTGCATGCCCACAGCCAGGCTTTGGTTGGGAACTCAAGCCAAATAAGTGAAGGTATGTGAAAATATATCTTTCTCTGCTTCTATTGATATTCCTTAGATTTCTATACCAACTTCTCCTTGCCCTCAACGAAAATTTTAATCTTAAGAGGAGGAATGTATTGAGTGAAGAGGCTGATCCCAGTTTCAGTGATGGCTGGTCTTATTTTGTCTCTGAGTTGAAGTACAAGGCATATCTCAAAGCATACAGTGATTTAATCATACAGAAGGTTCTTGTCAGTTAACTTTCAAATATATATGCTATTGATGTACATTATAGCAAAGCACTTGCTCCAATCACAATGCTGTCAATGTGGAACATTCTGCAACAGGTCCGGCAGCAACAGGCATTGGTGCGGTTGACTGTAGTTGGCATGATATGAAGCACCCACAGGCTGTAGGAGATCTTTTGATGGGTGAATGGTATGTACTCAGTTTCTCTATTGACATTTGCGCCTGACAGCCAAATCTAATAGCTATGTTAATATGGACTATATGTTTTTCTCTAGTCTACAATACTGCAAGGTTGTCAAGATAGTCATATTGTATGACACTGCTTGCCAATGCAGCATCAACCTCTGGGAGCGGATGAAGCTATATCCACACTGGATGCACACCGATCCTAGTAGGAAATCATTCCACTTTCTCATTCCTAAATTCCATCTCCTGGCTCACATCATGGCATGTCAGACCATTTTTCCTTCAACTTCAATTGGCATGTTGGCAGGACTGATGGGGAAGCACCCAAGCAAGGTTGGGCACAGATCAATCCAATTGCCACTAGCACCTCCAAGATGGGTCCAGGACATTGTCAAGATACACTAGACAACCATTTTTGTGATGGGAACTGGAGAAAGATTACATTGATTGGTTAGTTGAAACTTTGTCTCTTCGGCCTAGATTACTGAACATGTTGCAGCTGTATCATTTTTGCAGAATATAAAGGAAGCTGTTAGTGAGTCAAATGACCACAAATTCCTCCATCACCAGTTTGTGTTAGGACTGCCTGAGGATTTGGTGAAAAAGTGGGAACAGGAGCTTGGTGAGTGGGAGGAGAACCACTCAAAACCAAATCCCTTTGAGAAACGATTCAAGAGTGCATGGTCAATTCTCCTGTGTTATGGTACTGATGATATTCCACTAGCAATCACTCTAGATGGTGTGCATAAATGACTAGCAGTAGAAGAGGCAGCCCAGATGGCAGCTGGTACTGCTTATGTCTTACATGAGGAAGTATCAGCATTGCAACTAATTACAATGGGGCTCAATTTTGAGGAACAACAGTAAGTGGCTTGTTTTTAAACCAACTGTGCTGACAACACATTAATCAGATGTCAAATTGCCATTAATCTTGGCTCTTTGGGCCCACATTCAAGTGATGAACAGAAGACTAGATTACAATACTTGAGTCAACACTCTACAACAAAAATATCATCTTGGATCAGTGTGCAGCATCTATATGTCCCTGGATTGCATGTCCTTCAGGAACAGGATGATCTCTATGCCCCACCCGATCAACTGGAAGAGCCTGTGTCGAGTATTAGGCTCTACTTACCATCTGCAATTAAGATGACTTCTAAAGTTGCATGCAATGCTTGACTATGCCTCATAGAATGTGATTCTCATCAGGCTCAAGCCCATGATGCCTTACATGAACTTCACAATAACCTACAACTTCGATCCCACATATATATGGACAAAGACCACTTTCAACGGGGCCAACACCAGAATACATGCTCACAAGGACTTCTTGACCATGTTGAGGTGAAGGTAAGTGCAGTGGCAGCAAAGTATAGTGCCACTCGTCATGCAATCAGCACCCTTGCACCATCATTGAACCCAGGTGGATGGGAAGTCGAGTTTCCTGTACTAAATGACTCAGATATCAAGGGACTAACCAATTCATCAACACCTACACACTCACATCCATCAGAGGGTCAGGAAGCACCAAAGGTGAAGCAGAAAAGGTTACATCAGTCAGAGGGTCATCATGAAATAACATGGATATGGAAGAAACTGGGTACTTTGGAGAACAGCAACAAGCTACTTCAAGACGGTATTGCTTTAGATCCTCATCCTGCTTATTTGTATACTAATGATACATGTGTTGATCTTCAGATTGAATTCTGTAAGAGCAAAGCATGTGCAGATCACTGGGCAGAGGAAGTAGAGCTCCTGAAGGAGGAAATGAAATGGGTGAAATGGTTCTTCAAGACTCAGGCCTGTCATTGGGGAGCACATGTGGATGCTGTGGGGAAGACGAACCCTGTAACTGACTTGGCAATGGCAGAGGGTCTACATGTGTATGCAAATGAACAATCAGCACAGTTTTGTGTGATGCAGTTGTGTTGTGAACACCTCTGGTGGTATGTTGATGCATATGTGGCATTGGGATGGGGCAAGGTTGTGCCAAGGAAGCTGAAGGTGGTGATGAGGAAGAAAATGTGTAAATATAATCATCATTGTACTACATAGAACCAGCCAAAAGGACTAGAGTCAAAGGATCACCTCCATTTCTATATATAGTGCTTCTAAAAAGGAAATGATCATGTTCAACAAATGTGCCATATTTCCCTGCAAGGCCAACCCTTTTTGGGACTCTAGCAACAGTAGTATGCAAACCATGGGATCCTACAATGCTGGCCTTTTTGGAGGATGCTAGCAACAGCCTGAGAGGTATGCAAAACTAAGTTTCCAATTAGAAGCCAATATTGCAAACACAGTCTTCTAACATTGAATGTAACTTGCATCAACTTCATATTCTACTAGAATACAGGGTTGCAAGGTACTGCCAGTGGCTGGTGATTACTTTAGAATGGAGGACTCATTCATGCCAGGCTTTAGCCATGGCCCAATTGGACAAGTCTCCCCCATTTTGTCCCAGTATTTGCATACATTCTGCATCATCCTGGTACAAGTAAAATTGATCAGCACCATCACTGAAGAAACCACAGCATGGAATGATACTCACCACTTGAGCCAATTTTTTATCTTATGGCCCCACCCTCCCTTTTCAGTAGATGTTTTTGCCAGGGCAAATACATTCTTGTACTTTTCATCCTCCTCACATATCTTCCTTGCTAATTCTCACTGGTACTCTGTCTTGGGCTTGCTACCCCCTTTAGCCAAGCTCTTATTGGTTCCTGGTAGTGGAAGGAGGTGCTGTTTGATTTCCTCATCCTCTTCAATTGCACCAATGAGAAGGAAGTTCAGATCCTTGTCTTTCCAGCCGCAAATTCGAGTCATACATTCATATGACTGGGAAATGTTGAGAAGGGAAGTGCTTACTCAACATTTGGACCATCCTCTGCCTCAGCAGCCTCGGCACCTCCATCTGACTCTTCTTCACCACTAGTAGAATCCGCAGCTACAGCTGTTTTTTGGCTGCTTTCTCTGTTGCTTTCTTAATCCTTTTATGGGGTTCAGGTTCAGGAGAGGTAGAAGCATGTTCTGCTTCTTTAGCTTTGGATGATTTGGTTCAAGTGCAGGTAGGAGGTTGCTTTGCCCCTGTGGTATCTTTAGGCTTGGCTGGCATGTTGAGCCAAGGGAAAACAGCCATGGGATGATGTCTCAAGTGATTACATACTACAAGTAAAGGGATATTTGAAATAGTAAAGTAAGAGGGATGAATCATCTCAGTGAATTGTGATTTGACAATTCAAAAATTTGAGCAATTCAAGTGTTGTTTCAAGTTGTTGAATCGGACCTTGAATCACCATTGAGTTGCCACCCCGAATTGCCATTGAATCATCTACTCTGACTGCTACTATTATTACCAAGAAATAACTTGATGGCTGGTTCATCTCAACATCCTGGAACAAGATGACATTATGGATGGCAGTGGTACATAGTTGTATGGTGAGACAGAACCCATCTATAACTTGAATAAATATTGATGGTAAATAGTGGATGATAAAGCTAAAGAATCCCTGAATCCCTTGGCAAGTAAATGTAATTCACCCAGCAGGTTGTGATGCAACACATGATTTTCTGGCAACATGTGATGGGAACATTTCCATTTACTTTGCAACATCAACATTCATCAAGGACAATGACAATAGTGTTTGAAAGTCCGGTCTGGTCCGGTTTTTTTGACACTTTTCATGTGAACCGGACCTGCAACCGGTCCATATAAACTCAAATATATGGCAACCATAGACTGGACTTACCAGAACCGGTCTATGATGGTTCAGTTGCAGTCCAACAACTGGTTTTGACAGGTTTCTCACAGGGTCGGTTTACAGTCGGTTGCAGACTGGTTTTGTGATGCAATATATACATTACATATCTAAACTAACTTGTACATAACTAAGGCAATAAAACTACTAGATAAGAATAAAGAAGGGGTGCCTCTGCTGCCCCACATTCGGGTGAATGCAGGAGATGAGGCCCCACAAAAACCAAGAAAAAAATAACCCCACCATCCTGCATCAGAGTGAGTGCAGGAGGTGGGGGTCATTGGCGTTGTCTGTCATTGTCATCAGATGATGCCTTCTTATTGTCAGTTGTCGGGATGTTGGGGTTGCTGGCATTGTCTGTCATGGGCATTGTTGGTGTCATTGGCATTGTGGGCATCATTGGCATTGTGGGTGTCATGGGTGTCATCCATCATTGGTCTCGACTAGGCGCTGTCATCACCTTCGCAAGGTTGGCATTAGCACCTGCATTCCCCTGTTTGAGCAGTGGCCCAGAACAGCTGGGGCTGGTGCTTTGATGTTGCTGTTCTCGAGGTCAGTGGTGACAAGGCAGGCTTATTGGGCAGGGCATGTGCTTACCTTGAGGGTACTGCTCATCCCCCCATCATTGTTCCCCAGCCTGTCATTTGCCCTCCACAGCCCATTGTCATGCCATGTCACTGTGGTGGTAGCATTGGTGGACCACAGCTTCATTGTTATTGAAGAAGGCACCGATGGTCCACCCCATGAGCAGGGACTCACGAGGCTGGATGTTGGTGCTGTGTTGTGCATTGGTGCTGGATCCTCATTACTCAGCTTTGCTGTCATTGTCATCTTCATTCCCCATTGCTCCCTGCTTCCACCCCACAAGCAGTTGCTCATGGCAGTGGTTGAGGATGCTGTCATGGTGTTGTGTTTGCTGTCTCGTCTCCTGCCATTCATCATCCTGTTTTCCACCCCACAAGCAGTGGCTTGCAGTGGTGGGGTGGGTGGGCATTGGAGTGTCATCCTGGGGCTGTCTTTTTTTCTGGTGATTGTGGTTGTCATGGTTGTGTTGAATGGTGGCAGCAACACATGATCTGGTGAACAGCATTTTGATCACATGGGATCACTTACTAGAACTGGTTGCACATGGGGTTGGTTGTGACTGGTCTTTTAGTGGTCTATTAATATCGCTGATTAGAGCTAGACCAGCAACCAGGTAATACCCAGACCTTAGGCAACTGCAACTGAAAGTCCAGTTGCCATCAGTCCAGTTCAGTTCAGTTGCTGGTCTTTTTTTGGTCCTATAGACTGGACTTTCAAACACTAAATGACAATGACCACAGGCTTGACAATAATGACAGTGGCAACAACAACATCAACGATGGCAACAGCAGCAGAAGCAGCAACAATAGCAAAAACAACTGGGGCTCAAGACACAGATGTGTCTTAAGCCCCAAGTCTGTTTTTCTCTCTTTACTAAGATGCTAACCTTTACATGGAGGGTCACAAGACACAATGCTGGAAACTGGCTGCAGACACACATGCAGGGGCTCAGGCAGATTTCCTCCTGAGCCTCTCAGGTAAGTTTTGGTTTTTCCTTAACTATTTTTTACTCTACTAATGATTATGTGCAAACAGACTTGTATGAACAGAAACAGCAACCATGACAACATGATGGGCTTGCAAGGTGCTGCAACAAAAGGAACAACTGCCAAGAGGAAAAACAGGATGTATGTAGGAGACCAGTGATGTGGCTAGGAGATGTCACCTCCATCATGGTTTTTTTCTCTTTCAATTTTAAGAATACTAATGGTGTTTTTACAAGCAGGACTAAAGCATGACCTACACCAGAAGCACACCTACAACCATGACATGAACAATGCAGAGGAGATGAGGATGACACCATGGCAACAACTGCACAACTCTACATGAGAAAGGGACAGTGATGGGACCAGTGAGAAGCACCACTCCCACAACAGCCCAGGTGGTGGGTGGTGTGGGGCATGCCAGTAGATGACACCACCCACACAGCAGTATGGGCCTTATGAGGTGGCTCAGCAGGAGGTGGACAGAGAGGTAGGGCCAAAGTGGAAGGGGTTTCAACAGGCACCTGGCAACAGGTCTGCCTTCAACTACATACATGACATACAGTAGCTTACAAAACTGTTACAATGTTTTGCATATTTGTATAGATCAGTCTGTAAAATAGTAAATAAAATTTCAGAATTCTTAAAAGTATTATGGAGCATACCTCAATATCACAAGGGGTTCCCTGAAAAGACTCAGGGTCATGTGACATCATTTTACAAGTTAAATAAACCATTTAATTCACTCACTCATTGCAACAGTTTTGTTGCACTGATGTTTTGGATATAAATTAGTACTTGGTATAGCCTCCTTTTGCTCTAACTACTGCTGCAAGTCTTCTAGGTAGGCTTTCAATCAATTACTGACATTCCTCCTTTGGAATCTCCTCCCATTCCTTCTGAACCCTCTCCCAAAGCTCTCCAACAC
>QLOK01002112.1:0-40532 GCA_003313805.1 Tricholoma flavovirens
CATCATGTATGCTTCGAAAGAAGCGGTGCCAGGACCTCGAACGTACCTCTGAAAACGACGATCATTGACCAAAAGCAGTCCTAAAAGAAGTGAAAAATGCTTCTACGAAATCAAAATAGACCTGGCCCTTGTCGGCAACGGTAGACGGGGCAACGTAGTACGCAACCGACAAGCAAGTTCAACATGGACCCGAAACTTTTCGAGGCAGGAGCAGGTAGCTTTACGGTCACTCCGAGTCGCGGCTTCAGCTGAAATTGAACTAGATAATTTGTAGATATTTATTTGCCCCTCAAACTTTTATATTTGGCGACGTCGGTTGATTCAAACATCACGCTGCCATGTCGCGCATTCCACATCCATCTTCGAATCGTACGAATACCCTCAGACCTCCTTCTACTCCATCTTCACCTGTACGAACTCGTCTAAAGTCTACCACCACTCCTTCAAATTCTCGTGGTCAATCCTCGGCTCGGTCAACGACACCCACCCCGACTCCTACAGAACCTACAGCTCAACCCCTTAGCATAAAAGAAGCTATTGCTCTTCGTAGAGCCGAAGCCAAAAAGGCCCAAGTCAAGGGAAGCAATAGCGGTGGCAATGATTTTATCTCTCTCGATGACCCATCTCCCTCGACAACAACCAAGCAAGAGGAGGAAGATGTTCTCGGAAGATGGCCCGTGAGGGAAACTATTGAACGCGCAAGAAGCACAGGTGATTGTTGTTTTACGTCCGATGTATTAGGCTGAAATCAATGCCAAAGATCTTCATCACAAGGTTCTCTCAATCTCGCGTCTAGATCGCTTCCCTGCCTCCCTTCTGCTCTGTTTGAGATTCATTTAGGCATAACGCCTGATCCACTGAAATCCGTCACAAATGAGCCAGCTCTTCCCCCATCATCGTCGTCCGATGCACCTAGGCGAGGTGGAAAACGAGACGCACCCGCGTGGTTCGAAGCACAAGATCTACAGATCATCAAAGCTTGGAACAATGATATCATTGAAATTCAGCATGAAATTTCACTCTTTGGTTCTCTCAAAGTCATCGATGTAAGAGTACTTTTATCTTTGACAAGACTGAGCCCTCATGTCGAG
Source organism: Tricholoma flavovirens (assembly GCA_003313805.1). Lineage (NCBI taxonomy): Eukaryota > Fungi > Basidiomycota > Agaricomycetes > Agaricales > Tricholomataceae > Tricholoma > Tricholoma flavovirens. The sequence continues at coordinate 1,092 of QLOK01002112.1, forward strand.
TTCTTTCCTATCCAGTTGCACAACAATAAGTTGGCCTCGCTACCAATGTCATTCGGTGACTTAACGGCTTTAACCTTGTTAGATTTGTCGCATAACGCCCTGACCTCGCTTCCAATAAATCTGTTTGCGCTTCCTGAGCTTGCAACCCTTAATATCTCACATAACTCCCTCATCTCTATTCCCTTCAATGCACCTTTCATGTCGAGCGGAGGTGTTGCAAAGCGGAACCAACCTAGTGGGAGCTTCTTTGTTCCTACCATTATCCGTGCCACTACACCCCTACCACGTCTTATCGTACTAGACGCGTCCGATAACAAGATCACCGCCTCTGCAATTGATCCCGAAATTCCAGCTGGTGTCACTAAGTTAGATCTCTCTAATAATCCCCTGGGAATTAACGAACCGCGCTGTCAAATTTTGCTTCAGAAACTTGGTAGCTTACGACGGTTGAAAGAGTTACGATTCCAGAATGCAGAAATCGGCGATGACGCTTTGCCCCCTAACTTGTTCTCCTCGGCGCCGTTCCCCGGTCTGCGAATTTTGGACCTTGGACAGACTAAGGTAACCGCAGATGCTGCCAAGGCTGCGCTGAAAGGAATGAAGCAGGATGTGAGCTACGATATAACGACGGATGACCCACCGCCAGGCGTGGTGCGCGTCATTATCGGGAAAAAGGTCGTCAAGGAAGCATGGGAGCTGGAGCTGGAACGACGAGCGAAAACTCGAACTGCGAAACCAACCGATTTTGGTGATTGGGAAACAAAACCGCGAACACCAACGCAGAAGGACCCAGTTGCTTCTGGCAACAGTGCACCTTCTCCGGAGCCCGCGAAGAAACTCCAGCGCGAAATACTTAAAGAAGATTGGGAAATCGAGGCAGAGCAAGGTTTGCTGACTGAGGGTGGTAAAAGACGTGCAAGAGCAGCTGCAGCTGCAGCGGCCGCTTCGACTTCGGCGAAGCCGCAGGCCAAAGTGGGGAACGGAATGCCTTCTACATCTTCGGTTGGGCATTCGCCAGACCAAAGTACATCTGGATCTTCGCTGGCGAAGTACTATTCGGAACAGATACAAACTCTGGAGCTCCCGGAGTCGAGTCCTCCTACCAAAGCTCGAGCTCCTCATGCTCGGACGTTTTCTTTGGCTCACACTTCATCCTCATCGTTGATGTCTACGAAACCCAGCCATTCCCACCTAGCAGCACCGCCACCAACACTTCCGTTATCTGCGATAGTTTCTCAACCTTTCGCACAAACGCTTAGAGTCTTGATCCTTAAAGGTCGACGCATGGATAAGACCTTCTCACTTCCATTCACTGCAGAAGGTCAGGAAAGCTTTTTGCCAAGCTTAGAGGAGTTAGACCTTAGTAACTGCGGTTTGTCGGACGTGGTCAATGTCACACGTTCAGCCTCCACCCCAGCATCAGGCTCCATAACGCCCCCGCGCTCTAGCGAGCCTATCTTGCCGCTCATAGCCAAACTCTTCCCAAGCCTCTGCAGCTTAGCTCTCTCAGAAAACTTCCTCACATCTACCTCTCTAACTTTTGAAACGCTTTCTTCCCTCATCCTCGCGACAGGTGACAGAAAAGGACTGAAGCACCTCAAGTTAAATGGGAACAAAATTACTGGGTTAGAGGGGTTCCAGGAACTTGCGGGCTTGTTCAAGGGGAACAGGGAGGTGCCAGGGTGGAACTTGGATGAGTTGGATGTGAGCGATAATGATATTGGAAGACTGCCCCCGGAACTGGGGCTATTACCTTTGGATGAATTTTCTGTCGAAAGAAATTCGTAAGTTTCATGCTATGCTCTGCCAGGGAGACGTGATAAAAGAGTTGCTTGATAGATTTCGTGTCCCGCAAGATAAAGTCTGGAAAAGGGAGGGAACTAAGGGTCTGTTGAGTTGGTTAAGAGGAAGGATCGCATGATTGCAGTTGGTACACTGACGGGGGTCACGAAGGCCAGGTCTCCGATTCTTTGGAATTGTACCATCCTAATCTGGCCATGTTGATCTTATGCGCCTATACCATAACTTCCGATGTTTACTCGCAAATATGAAAACCTGACCTTAACGTCGAACTCCTCTGACAGGCGACAGGTTCTCATCGATTGACACGAGCTGAGAAACGACATTCAAGTTTTGGCCCTGGTGAGCTATACAGGTAATACAGCTGCTGTGCAATGACAAGTCGTGGCTTCCTGGCCCCATCGATGTTAAACTTCTCCATAGTTTCCTCCGGCGTTCAGCCTATCAACGTGTCGAACGAGGGTCAAAGACATTTAGCCAGGCTGACCGAACTCTCGACCTCCAGCATCCCCATCAGTCGATCCTCCTTCACTGAGTAGCACGCTTCACCTTAGAAGAGGATAGATATCCAACACCTCGTTGGCCCGGAGTTTCATAGACAAGTTAGTAACGACCGAGCGATGTCGGGAGCATTGCTAAGTTCCACTTACCGTTCCTGTCTACCTCCGACTAGTAGGGAAGTAGCCCCATGATCCAAAGTCTCGTACTGCCCCATGCGTACTAACCGCCATGACCGATTAATGTTATTACTAGGCACCCAAATTGCCAGGCTGTGAGTGTTTGACAGCGATAAAGCGTTGTGCCTTGTTCTTCCAAAACCTCAGAAAGCTTAAGCCTCATCGGCTTGTGCCACATTGTAGAAGTTTGGAAGGGCATACTCGATTGAAACACGTATTTTTATCTCCAGCGGAAGCATTAGTTGTAATTGAGCAATATCATGTTCTATGTATGTTCCATTGCATGATACATAGAATTGCTGTACAGCACATCATAATATATAGTAAGGAAGGCTGTACATCTGTCGTTAACGTGTCAGGATGACCATGACATGTATCAGAGAAAATCCTGGAATTTATCACCTCTAGCTAGCTTTTTTTTCAAATATACATCCATAGGATATGACGGGCCTCACAATGATGTTGAGCAGAGAGTGCAAAGTTAGGGTTTTCCGATCCAGAGTCGACGTACATAGTGGCCAAAAAGGGTAGTCATGTGATGTTGGAACCATCAAAACTGGAGTCAGGCGAAACGGCCGAAAAAAAAAGACGTTATATAAAGAGATTCCCTAATTATTGCATCCTTTACAACACCCATCTACTTCGTGCTCCAAGTTCACAATGTGCCCCCACCAGAATGGCGATGTCCTACCTTCAGACCCTAGCCAAATGGTTCATGTGCCTTTGACAAATGGTCATGCCCCTCCAACCCATGGAAAGCGAGGAACAGCTCCAAGAATAAATAGTATCCAGGAAAAGAAAAATCCTTATGCTCCCCGTGCTGCCGATTTCCTTTCAAATATCTCCAATTTCAACATTATCGAGAGCACACTTCGAGGTGTGCTACCCCTAATATTTACTACCCAGACCGTTTCTCTAACTATTTATCAGAGGGTGAACAGTTTGCCAATGCCTTTTTTGATACCAAAACAAAAATTGCGATCGCTAAGGCCTTGGATGCCTTTGGAGTCGAATATATTGAGTTGACTTCACCTGCCGCCTCAGAACAGTCCAGATTGGATTGTGAGGCAATCTGCAAGCTTGGACTCAAGTCCAAGATCCTGACACACATTCGTTGTCACATGGATGATGCTCGAATTGCGGTCGAGACAGGTAAATAACTCGGGGTACATTTCGGCTTCGTCGGTATTAACGCAGGCCCCTCAGGTGTGGATGGGGTTGATGTTGTCATTGGTACCTCTTCCTTCCTCCGCGAATTCTCGCACGGAAAGGACATGGCCTACATTACCAAAACTGCTATTGAAGTCATTGAATTTGTCAAGTCCAAGGGCATTGAAGTCCGGTTTTCATCGGAAGACTCCTTCCGTTCCGACCTTGTCGATCTTCTGTCGATCTACCAGACTGTCGACAAGGTCGGTGTCCACAGAGTTGGCATTGCAGATACAGTCGGCTGCGCCAACCCGCGTCAAGTTTATGATCTCGTAAGGACATTGAGAGGGGTTGTTGGCTGTGACATTGAGCTGCATCTGCACAATGATACTGGCATGGGTAAGCACCGTATCCACTTTGCCCTCTTGTGTAATGTTTCATGCTTTTCTTAGCCATCGCAAATGCCTACACAGCTCTCGAAGCCGGTGCAACTCATATCGACACGTGTAAGTCCCTTGTCCTCTGGAAATGACCTCATCTTAACCTACAAATGGCAGCTGTCCTCGGTATCGGCGAGCGTGTCGGAATCACACCACTGGGGGGTCTCATTGCATGTTTATATGCTGCGAATCCTGAATACGTCAAGTCCAAGTACAATCTGCCCATGCTTCGTGAAATTGAAAATCTTGTCGCCGAGGCTGTCGAAGTCAATATACCATTTATGAACCCTATTACGTTCGTAGTGGTTTCTCATCACTACACATATTCTCATGCTTGTTGTTTAGGGGATACTGTGCGTTTACACATAAGGCTGGAATTCACGCCAAGGCTATCTTGAATAACCCAAGCACGTACGAAATCCTTAAGCCCGAGGATTTCGGTCTCACGCGCTACGTCTCCATCGGGTGAGTTGCTTTAACAATGGTACTGTCGGAAAGACCTAAGTTGTCTATAGGCATCGTCTTACCGGATGGAATGCCGTCAAGTCGCGTGTTGAGCAATTAGGACTGGCTTTGACAGACGAAGAGGTTTGTTTGCATTTTAGTCATTCGTTCTATGGTCTTAACTGTTCGATTACCAGGTCAAGGATGCGACTATGAAAATCAAGGAACTTGCAGATGTGCGAACACAGTCGATGGACGATGTCGATTCGCTTCTTCGTGTCTACCACTCTGGTATTCAGTCTGGTCAGCTGGCTGTTGGACAGAAGGAGGCACTTGACCATCTGCTCAAGAAGCATCGAGAGCAGACGTTGTTGGACAAATCTGCTCCAATTGAAGCAAATTAGATATCAGTTGAGATTGTACCAGAAAATGGAAACTCGACGTTATTGTACCATATAGGGAAAAGGACAAATATATTGTCCACAATTGGATTTACTTACAACCTTTCATCGGAACAAGTACTTGCTCCCGTTGGGATAAGAGGATGAATTGCAGTGGGTCTATGCGTGACAAGACCGATATTAGTAAAGTGAAGCCTTAAAACACAGCAGAAGTTGCACATCGACGTGATGTACAATATTAGATGCAATGCGAAAATTAGAGCAGGGGCTACAGGTCCCCGCACCCGAAATCCGAATATACCAACAACTACCTGTGTAGCATTAAATCATTTTCAGCGTGATACCGGTGATACCTAGTAAACACTATGAGATTCCCAGTTTTTTGAACATCTCGTCTAGAGTCTTGAAAGCGACAGGCTTCACTAGACTGATGAGAGTAGGGTCAGGATGAATACCTGGCTGATGGATAGATCTACGCTTACTAGCCGTCGACGCCTGCCTCAAATGCTCGCCTCTTATCCTCTAACGAGGACATTCCTGTCAGGGCCAGGATGCGCGTCGGGCCTGCCCCTCGCGGATCGGGGGAGTCTGAACGTGCGGACTCGATCTTCCGGATCTCTACTGTGGCAGATACGCCTGTATACGTATAAAATATTAGTAATCATCATTCAGGGGTCGAAAGATCCTCGACATACCATCAAGTATGGGCATCGAGAGGTCCAACAGCACCACACTAGACATCATTATTGAAGCGCATACAATTAAAATGACAAGTTACATACTCAAATGGCCCATCTTGCTTATAAATGGAGACTCCGTGGCGCCCATCGACAGCATCTCGGAAGTCGTAGCCCTACAACAAGTCATTACCCATGTCCCCAAACACAAAATCCTCTTGATTTACCTTGTTACCCAACCATTTGATCCTTTCGTATCACATGTCAGTATCGACCCATTTTTCCAGACAGTTTCGCTTACAGTAAATTTCTGAGTATATTGTTGTCTTCAACTACCAACACCTTGAACTTACGATGTGTCGTATCAACTGTACCGATGGAAGATCTCAGCAGTGAGGCGCTGGCCCCAACAGTGATCGTCGGCATGACTGTGTCTGGATCGACAGTCTCGGCAGATTCAACCGTCGAAGAAAGCGAACGCCACGATGGGGCGTCGGGATGTGCTGTGGTCGAGCGCTGCAACATTTGGGGACGACGAAAATGTCGATGACTTTCTTCTGAATTGCGACGAGGCATAGAAGCTCCAGAAAACTTTTCTGTTTCGTCTAATGAAGGAGAACTTCGGACATGGTGTTGGGAAGAAACATCTCGTGATTGAGATCCGATTTTGAAGGCGTGGAGACTTAGCTTGAGGATAGATCGAAGGCGCGACGGTCCACCAGGTTTGTACAAGATACGACAGAATCCACCAATTCGTTCATGGGCGCTTGCGACCGCCATCATGGTTGGATTTCTGCGTGACGCCGATAAAATGATGAAGGGCCTGCTTGTGTCATGTCGTTCTGTTGCACCAAAAACAATCGACGGATCATCGTTCAGAATAACAATGTCCCCATAGTCATCTCCTCTATAAAGCTCAAAGCCCCACCAACTTGTAAGGTAAGTTTGCAACACTCGATGCAGCAGTTCAACTCCTTGATGCGATGTGTCGAATCCGACAAGGGAAACCGTAGGATTTTTCTCTTCTCCTTCAAATACAAGGGGTTCCGCATCGGACGAAATTCCGACATCACCATCAGATCTTTCAGCGGAGAAAGTGACTTTGATTTCTGTACCGACGCCTTCTTCGCTCCAGACTTCAACCTTGCCACCGACACTTTCCGAGGTAACGATGCTGTTGACAATGGCAAGTCCAAGACCGGTCCCAGTCTGTAGGGGGTTCTCTTGAGAGAATGGGTGGAAAAGTTGATTCTGTAGAATGTCTTACTTAGCGACACAACCATGGAAGGCACAATACACAATACAATACCTTAAGGAAGTTCTGGCTGATACCCTATTGTAGAGGTCAGTATTTGTGAATAACAAGGATGGTGTTCTCCAACCTTGCCAGTATCAAGTACAGCTAGCTCTATCTTAACCTTGTTGGGAGAATCGTCTTCAGCCCTACGTAGCTCGCGAAGCATAACGTGGACAAAACCACTCTGTAAAAAAATTAATAAAGATGGAAGATCACCAGTGGTCCAACACCAGCGTACAGTTGTAAACTTCAGGCTATTTCCGAATAGATTCATCAAAACTCTGCGTATTCCACCCTTCTCACATTTCAGGAGCCAGCCCTGGTGAAAACCAACATTAGATCTGGATCGCACTTAAGGATATGGCAAATTTGTACCTCTCGGCGGCGCTCAATATCAACAACAGTCTCTACAGGAATCTTTCGGTTGGCTATGGTCGAACCCTGATCATCTGTCGGAGGAGAATAGACGCTGCCTATGCCGGAATCCCCTAGTATGGCCGTACGTGCTCGATGACCTATCCAGCAACCGTCAACCGCCTCCTCAACAAGCTGCATCAGGTCGACCCTGCAACGCGCCAAATATTAGATTGATATAGAAGCGTTGTGTCTAGAACTGACTTGGACGTGACTATCACATTCTCGACTCCCCCAGCTTTTGAGTTGCCACTCAACTTGGTGAAATCTAGAACGTGATTGACAGTCTCTACAAGAGAATTACCACACGCCTGAACTGTTTGCAGGAACGACAGTTGAGAGTGATTCAAATGGCTGTCACTTAAAAGTTCAGCAGCAGCGAGGATCTGTGGAGCACATTAAACATATTTCAACTCTAAGCATTAGGATTAAACAGACCCCGTGCAAGGGCGTGCGAAGCTCGTGCGATATGCTGCCGAGCGTATGAGCATTGCAAATCATTTATGAAAAAAAAGGAACGTGTACTTAGATATGAACATGCTCTTCGCTTTGTCTGCAAGAATCATTCGCCGTTTCAGAACAGCAGACAAGATGATAACGCCTGAGAATAGATGTGAAAATCTACTATTAGAAAGTGCCGTCATGCCTACCTATTGCCCGCAGGTATGACAACTCGTGACCTTCCAACTAGAGGTAGAAAGTCAATCTAAGAACGGAGAGTTTACGACAAAAATTCCCCACATAACGTCTAGTTTGATCAGACACATTATAAGCACAAAGGAGCGCAAAAGGCCTCTTGTCAATGTTAAATATCGGAACAGCTACAACGATATGCTCAGCCGTAGCCAAAAGAACGAAGTGATCGGACTTACTCAACGCATACTGTATATGCGTGGGCAAAAATGTCCTGAAACACGTAGGCAAGATGCCTTCAGAGATCTTTCCATCAGGATACTTGGCAAAAAATTCGTCCAGCTGGCGATACACCTCCGGCGCGAGCTGTCTTTGAGTCGCCTCAACCTGAGGGTCCCCATGGTGCATAATAATGGACACGCTCCCTTCCGCACTTATGGACTCCAGAACCTCGCGGTGCGATATATCGATCACAATGACGCCTTCTACATCAAGCGTTCGCTTCACTAGTTTGGCTGCACGATCGTAAACCTTGTCCATTGATGAACCTACGATGAGCTCTGGGCGAGTGCCTTTCTGTTGGTCATGTGGTTCTGTATCGATCTCAAGACATTCACGAGTGAACTGTTCCATCTACATCCCGAATGAATAGAGATGAGCAGAAATACTCTAGAGCTTACAGAGTTTTGTATCCGGTCTCGAATCCTTAATTGAACTTTGTCTCTCCAGAGTTCCATTTCACGCATGGCGATGGCCTACAATATCATCAGCATTGCAGATGAGTATTCAATACAAATGTGATACGAACCGCAAACTCCTTCAGTGTATGTCTCTGCCGCGGTGAAAAGTCCTCCCGGGGTGCATCATCGCTTATAGCCAAGCTAAAGCAACGTTTGTTAAAAAATATGTCTACTCAAACCGTAAAAACGCACGTTCCGAGATTAAATCCATCTTGGGTTCGCAGAGGCGCACCCGCGAAGAATCGAGTATGGGGCTCGCCTCGTACTTGGGGCTTGACGGACGGTTAGGTCATCGCAAGGAACGAAGTGAAAGGGGGCCGTACATTTTTGGCAAATCGCCAGTCGAGATGGGTATCCAAAACGACCATCGGTTCGTCTCCTCTGCAAAAACTTATCACTACAAGGATCATGGTATTATCGACCTAGCTCACCTTCGTAATATTGCATGGGCGGGGAACGAGCTCATCCTAGCGGAGCCAGGGACATCAATAAGACCCGCTGTCAGTCGAGCGTTCCCAGGAAAAGAGAAAGAAGAACAAGGCCAGTCAGAATCTCTACCAAACGTGGAAGAAAGAATAGAAGAGAATTGAAAATTACATTCTGCTTTGGTCCATCTACAAAACTATGAATTCCGGGGAATTTCAATCGAAAGCTTTGCTTACTGCTCATTGCTATCGATCATTGAGATAGCAGCATATTTCGTGTTGAACACTAGCTTGGCAAGGTGTGCTATCCGATCGAAATTAAGGTCGGGTCCTGTGTTCCATATGTTGAATCTGTCGTCAAAGGTCAGCCCCTACAAGGTCAGGGGGAAGGACTAGGGAGATCGCACTTGTACAGCGCACGCCTTCGCTCCATCTCATCTGGAGGGTTCGGAGGAATTAGATACCCCAGCTCGGCATAAAGTTGTTCCTCTTTCGTGGCTCGCCCGGTCCTCCCAGAATCAGGGACCACACGCCCGCCCGGTTCGCGGGGTGTCAACACAGCAGGGAGAGGCGAAGAAGTCTGACGTGTCAAATGTGCCCTCCTTGGCAAAGTCGGAGCGGACATGGTCCCCGCACTGCCGTCTTGTACCTCAGAGTGAGCCGAGCCAAAATAATCAGTAGTAGAAGGTAATGCCCTACTGAGATCCGGAGAAGAAGTAGCAGGTGGGGCAACTGTGTGAGAATGTGGGCTTGAGCGTTTGGGGGAGACTGAGATGCTTGGCGGATTGTCAACCTGATCGTCGGATTTGTTATTGCTCGACAAAACATCTACCACTGCCAGATCCAGGTGTGCAGAACCCATGCACAATTTACTAGAGTTAGTTTCAACATCCGTTGTTCCGTGCCAAAAGCTTCGTGACTTCCGAATAGCCCCAGGTGTTGGTGGGTGATCAGGTTGGCTGATCCCTGGGGGATATGAACCAGGGACTGTCGCTGTAACGCCACGCATGGGGTCTATTAGCTCGTGCTCTGGCGAGGGGAGTGCCAATGGTGAAATATCCACACGTGCCGCGGCCCAACGCATCGTGGCTACAGCAGTTTGCACATCAGCATTGGAATGTACGGATGAAGTCGGGGGTACTTGATCACATCCAGGAGACGGTGCAGAGGAAGTGGAGAATGAGTTTCGCATGCGATAAGGTGGTAACGGAATTTTGAATGGGGCAGAAGGCCGAAATCTATTCACTGGGTGTGCGGGGGAAGGGAGTGACAGAGTGGAAGGTGCGATCCCATGTTTCGATAAGTCCTCCGCGGGAATGGTAAGCCGAGTGTTCTGTGAAGATGACAGTGTCTGCAAGGAATCAGTCGGTCGCGGGGAGGAGTCGTTCTGGACGTCCGTGTCGAACGGATCTGGGGTTACGGAGTTTGGTGGCGCGGGTGTTGAATTTCCGGCCAAAGGGAAGCTGAAAAAGGGTCGCGGTGGATTAGGCGTCCTGAGCGGGTCCCAGCGGCCTGATGCATATGCAATAATAAAGGTCGCCCAATCGCAGTCGGATTGGTTGGCAGCGGATGACCCATCTAAATTGGGGGAGAGGGGAGGTTCGTCTACCTCTCGGCTAAAGGGGGAGGGTAATGTACCTAGATCAAGGTACTTATTACTATCACGAGCGTATATGACCAATGCTTAAGAATATATTCACCCAAACCCATTCCGAATGTTCGGTCGATGTCGTTTTCATCGACAGTCTGCATGTAGGGGTTTGTTTCTCGCCCTTTGCCTTTGTGATGATTGGGTGAATATTCATACGATGGATCTAGCATGCCCATAGATTGGCCAGTCGGTAATGATGGTAGTAATAGTTCGTGGTCCTGATGAGGAGCAGTGGCTGGCCTGATCGACTTTCGGACGGGACGTTTGATCGAACTGGAAGCGACAACACGAGGTGGGGTGCGACGTGGAGGACTGGTATTTGGTTGTAGGAAGATACTGGTCGAATTAGCAGCCTGAGAGGAAGGATGGGCTACATTTCCTTCGTCAGGCATACGTGAATACTAGATTTAGTGCAGGAGGATCAGCTTCAAGTTGTACATAAGAACCAGCAAAGTGACAGCGCTCAAGTCAATGGACAGGACCAGTCAGCTCCACAGTTAAGCTAGTGAGACGGCATCCCCCGGACTATTCCTCCGTGCGAACACTGACGTCACAACATTAGTAGTACTAGTAGCACAACTACTAGCACAACTACTAGTAGCACAGCTACCAAGTGGCTCAGCCCACTCGCATCTAACCTAGCGAATAAAAATGCTACGCTTGACCTGTAATGTCTCAGGTTCAAGTTTTGAGACATGGAACGGTAAACTTCCTATTCATCTAGCTTGCGCGCAAAAGGGGGTGCGAGAACCAAAGGCCTAGGCTAAGGCTGGCTAAGACTAGCCAAGCAAGCTGCGCATTACGGTTACTTGAAATTCGTATAATAGTTACCGGCGGAGAATTCTATTATAGTATGTACCTTGTAATCTAGATCTATACATCCGCCAATACCAACATACTCCACATAAACAACGGTAGCGTCAGGTTATCGTTCTGGTCAGACAGCGCCTCCAACACTGATGAAAGAGCTACGACCGCCGTATAACGTAGTGTCTACACAGTGTATCAGGACGACTCCCAGGATACAGCTTTCAGGACGACTTACCGAAAAGCTCTCAGCATATCCACAAAGGCGTAGAATCCAGGCAGACGCGACGATGGAAACTATAAATGCGGCACTGCCTTCCAAGGTTTTAGATGTGGAGGACGACCATCGATGCTTCCCGATCCGTTTGCCTACTATCGATGCCTGGGGTAACCATCGTCAACTCCACTATGATGCAGTTTCCACTGCAATGACTCACCAAAGCATCTCCAACTCCAACGGAAAGGATACCTGTGAACTGAAGCAACCGAGTCGGGCTGAAAATAGCTTCAATCTGCGTGGAGACAGCTAAGGAACGACGATACCAACCCTTCCAGCCAAACAGAACCGGCACACCCTGTCAACAGATAAAAGTGGCTCAGAATCGCGGTCCCGCCATCTTTATGGTCCAGAAACTCGTTCATGAACAGATGAACTGAGGCACCAAAAGGATATATCGCGAAATATCGGACATATTCGGTGAACGTGAACAGAGCAAAGGCAGCACTGAACGAAAGGTGTGCGAATGCCGGCTACAACGAAAGCGCAGTAACCTTCAGTTATTCGAACACACTCGGATGTCGGAAGAACACTAACATCTAGCGCTACGCCAGGAATGAACATCACAACAGCCAATGCATGGAAGAACTTCCGCCTCGCATTCACCCCCAATGTTGGCACATGCTTATCGGCAGCGTCCAACAAATCCGTCGCAGCATTCGACACATCAACCGCGTTTGGCAAATTCGGCAGGGTCGGCAAATTCGAGAACGTCAGCCCAAGTGTACTACTTCCAATTGAAGAAGTAGACTGCGGGGAGGGAGGCATCGTCATCCCCGCTAAATCCATCACGGCTTGTGGGGAAGGGATATCCAGCGCTGCCATGGGTACAGTCACATTTTCCCCTGCGGTAGTTCGTGGGCGGTATCTCCTTGATCTCGCAAGCTGGCGGTTCCACCCAGCAACACTGATACAACCCAGGAATGCCCAGTATGCAAGCAAGACGGGGCGACTCCACTTCCTTCTGCCTTCCAGAATGTAAAACACCACCCAGAGCCAGGGATCCCGTTTTCCAAGACACCAGCGAGTCCACATGCCGATCACGCCTCCCACAATGAGGACAGAGCCAATGTAGAATCCAAGAGCAAGAGAACGGCGGTAGCGCTGCTTGTCTTGGGGGAAGCGCAGCCGGCGGACGGGTTGTTGGGCGATGCGGCGCGAGAGGACGAGGAATGGGGATAAAAGGAAGCCTGTAACAAAGGCACCTGCAATTAACGCCATCTGAAAAACGAGAAGGGGTGTTGGAAGGCGATAGGTTTTTATAAAAGGCATAGCCGCTGGCCAGATCTGTTCGAAGATTGACTGCTCAGAAAACAAACTGAGAAAAAGGGTGAAGCGGCGTACTCTAGCTATCGTGAAGTTCAAGAGTTCCATGCATAGGGCAGTGCCACCAAAACTTACTAAACTAAGTTCTCCCAGTGTAAAGCCTCGATGAGCTAGACGGATAGCTATGTAGAGACTAAATTGGTAAAACAGTGAGCTGAAGGCAAGTTCGATGTAATTTAAATCTGGACCAAGACAAAGGTCATGACGGTGAGAAATCGGATCAAAGTTCACGTACGATGCCAGATTTTAAAATTCATTACTTGTAGCCATATTTTCAGCCCTATCGCCCCGATACTGACACAAAAAGAGAAAACAACATAATACAAAGTCCTGAGACGTTCACTGCGAGGAACTGAAGCACGTTCGCCATCGAGGCTGTCCCCAACCTTGTGGTGTCTTGTCTCGAGCCACCAGGAGGCACACACATGGAACAACAAGATAGATGAACAAAACGTTGCGAGATCCACTAGGCTATAGCGAGAAAGGATTAGTGATTCTACGGCCGAATATGTTGCATCAGATGTGTGAAGCTCCGCCGGTGCTTCAATGCGCCAGCCTTGAGGTAAGGTTGGGCCATTACTGGTGACTATTCGAAGGGCCGAAAGGAGTAATCCAGACGCAATGAGTGGTCCAAGAAGCAGGCCAGTGAAAATTCCATCATCAAGTGACTCTCTAAAGATTTGCATCTGCATCAGTCCCTGAGTCATAGAATTTGCAGAACACACCTGTAATTTTTAGGAACAGACATCCATATGAAACCAAAGTCCGTCTTTTGTGGCATTGTGAAAATTAAAGTACTGCTGCGTCTATGTTCACGTCCATCGTGAATACGGGGAGATGAAGGGATGTAGTGTTGTACATTATAAGAAAGAGAAGATGATATTGCTGTGGGAGAAGACGATAGTGTATGCTCTGGAGGGAAAAATGTACTGTGGGTCCATATGCTGTAAAAAACTGTTGCACCGGCGAGAATGAGAAGTTCTATTCACAAGGTATCAATGGCGAGGACTCCGAGAGAAACAACGAGATATATAGATACCTAACAAAATCCATCTGCAGGCCTCCAGATCGGGACTCTGTAGCTGGGGTAGGTGTGATAGCGCAAACGCGCCGTAAAGAACGGCACCAAGGATAATCCATGATTCTCCACATTTTCGCATGTCTGCCGAGAACACCCAGGTCAAGGCAGTCGGTACCAACCGTAGCCGGAACTCAAGCATCCTAGGAAAGACAATATCTGGTTCCAGAGACACAGTTCTATTACGAGTCGCATGAGACACGGAGGGTGATAGATGTCTATATCCCCTTGACTGGGGCTTGGAGGTTACAACAGGAGAACGCGAACGTGTGAAGGGAATGCGAAGGTTCAGCAACCCGGAGCCACCACTAGCAGAGTCACCACTTGATCCTCTGTGTGGGCTAAGGCGTCGTCGAATTGAAGGGGATGCAGCTTTCAGGTGACCGTTAGAATTCCCCATCTGCCCGTTCTGAGAAAACGCCCGGCCACGAAAAGTACTTCGTAGGTCGTCCTCGGTCTCGGAATCGTCAGAACTGCTTTTGGACGCGGAACTGGAGATTGTTTGTCAAGCAGCCAAACGGAGCAGAAGAAACACGGTACCTCGAGGACCCCGCTTGATAACTCGTACTCCAGTCTAGTGCTGGTATCGATATCTCGGTATCCGGGTGAACCATCGTGCTGCTATTTCCAGAGTTGAGCCGCCGACGAGCTGCACGTCCGGGGGCATGCTTTCGGGGACCATCACCGCGTCCAATAGCTGTCCTGGACGGCGGGGGTGAAGGAGACGAGCGTGAACGAGGCAGTTTGGCGTATACAGTCGGGGAGTGAACTTCTGTGTAATACCTTTCCTCAAGCTTCAGGAAACTCTGGCAGGCCAGCGGTAATGACACGTGATTTCACATTGTATGCATATGTTTGGTTGGTTTTGTTTAGATTTAAGCCTTTTGTCTCGTTATGGTTAGGCTCCGTCGACCCTGCAATGTTTACATGTAATAAGACCCTCACGCGACGGAGACTAACAAAACGCGTTTTTACCCTCGTTTCATCGTTTCGGACCATGAAAGAAACCGTTTATTTAGAAGACTTGGAGCCCTCACGTGGAGCACCCGCGGAAAAGGATGCGGACGGATCCAAGTTGGCTACGGTGGCATCCACCCAAGTCAAGCGCCAGCGCACGCTTATGGACATGTTCTCCGACTCCCAAGGAAAGACATGTGAACCATCTGCGAAGAAAATAAAACTCTCTGCGTCTTCCGGTTCACTTTCGTCCAACAAGAGCACTGTTATAGCAGTAAATGGCATCAAGCCATCTGGAATGCAGAAACTGAACTCGATTGCGTTTTCCTTGTCTTCATTCCAAGATTCTTTGACAGACGAAGAGAAAAAACTTCTAAAGTTGGAGTGTGAAGTCATGGGAAAAAGCTGGTAAGTGACTCTGAACCGGGAGACGGCAGCTCAATAAATCTTTGTTCTATAGGTTGAAGTTCTTGAAAGATGAAATCAAGAAGCCATACTTCATCTCTTTAAAGAAGTTCTTATGGGAAGAGGGCGTAAGAGGCGCGGATGATACCCCACAGTCTGTAAAGGTGTATCCACCTCGTAAGATATATATATTTGTTCAAGTGTTGCCACCTTGTGAAATCGTTTGTTTTTACAGCCAAACACATCTACGCATGGTCTAACACGCCGCTGGGTAAAGTTAAGGTAGTTATTCTGGGTCAGGGTGAGTAACTCGGATCCAGTCCTTTACGGTGTACACGAGTTTAACCTTGCTTTGTAAGATCCCTACCATGGCATGGGACAAGCGCATGGTAGAGAACACCATTTCGATTAACTTTCATACACCTTAGTGACATTCCTTAATTCAGGGTTATGCTTCTCTGTGCCAGCAGGCGTGAAAGCACCACCTTCTCTGAGAAACGTGAGGCAATCTTACTTTCATTTTACGCCGCTCTCACTCCTCAATCGAAGATCTACGCGGAACTTAAGGCGGAGCATCCAGAATTTGAGGAACCTACTCATGGGTGGGTCTATTGTTCCCTAATCCTCGGCATCAATTGACCCCCATCTAGGAACCTGTCGGCATGGGCATCGAACGGCGTGTTGATGCTGAACACCTGCCTTACCGTTCGCGCAAGTCAGGCAGGATCTCACTCCAACAAGGGCTGGGAGGAGTTCACAGACAAGGTCGTTGATATAGTCGACAAATATGGGGGGGCGAACCTTGGGAATGCAGGAGGTTCAGAAAGCACCGGTATCGGCCGTGGGGTTGTTTTTCTCGCATGGGGCGCTTGGGCGGCAAAGCGAGTCGCAAAATTGAACACAGTGCGTTCGGTGTGTTTCATGAATTTCTGGATTACCGTCTAATTGGGTTGGGCATACCCAGACTAAGCACCTGATCCTTAAAAGTGCAGTAAGTCCATTGATTATCGGCAGAGATATACCGACATTCTGAGATTTACCTTGCATCAGCATCCTTCCCCATTCTCTGCGAACAAGGGCTTCCTAGGCAATGGCCACTTTAAGGCAGCGAATGATTGGTTGAAAAGCAAGTATGGCGACGAAGGAAAAGTAGATTGGTGCGACCTCTCAGTAAGGGAACCTTGAATTTCCATGTCTGGACTTGTCTGGGATGGCGAGTAAGATCGATTGATTGATGCTACGCTTGCAATTGATAGCCAAGTTAGGGGGTTTGCACATGGACCGACATGGTAATTGCTATACTTGGTAGAGGTAGAATTCTGTTCGATACCATGAGAATATTTGTGGTAGTGAGTCGGTAGAATGTAAATAACATCTGATTCTACGCTGCATTCTTCATCATAGTAAAAAACATGGTCACAAGGTAAAAATTTTAGGGATCCTGCATTGTCACCCTCGGTGGTTGTTGCCCGACGGACCTCGTGGACCCAAGTAGACGGAGAGCTCTCATCTCATTGTCCATATAAGTTAGCTGGTGTCAAAATCTCAATAACGGGCTTTTGAGACACATCCATACCTGCATGAAATTTTGGATGTGTGACAGCGCTAAGACCCTTACCAGCCAGAGGAGGCATGGCAGCCAGACAAGTAGCCAGACAGGCACGCGATGAGTCCTGAGTTGATGGCCCCAGACTCGACGGAGGCGAAACACTAGCAAGACACCGAGATCTAGTTCTGTGAGTTCGGCGTGTCGCCATACCTCGTTTAAAACATCGCCACATGAATACAATGACCTCATGTCGTGGGCTTTCTTGGACCGCGGTTTGGCCGCGGTGCGAACGGTGCGCTTAATATTATAAGTCCTATGAGCACGCGTATTTTGCAGAGTCGTCGACTCGGATGCTACCTTGTCTAGACGTAATAACATGTTGCGTACGAGTCGGAGTCCTCTCGATTGGGCTACCGGGCTCGTTGTTGCCTAGTTAGTAGATACTAGTAATATATAAGCTATGCGAAGGGTTGCAAGACCCTTGGCATGGCAGAAACAGGGACATCGACCTCGATTCGAATTCGACCCAGGTCTTTGGGATGATAACCGGTACCTTTGAAGAGCGTCGAATGATACGAGTAATTTGAATAAGGTCTTGACTGGTCTTGATCGATTAAAGGCACCATAAATAATTATAATATCTTTTGGAATCGGAATGATCATCCCTAAAATGTGCTCGAATCTGCGACATATCATCAGTCAATACTACTGTATTTGATTTCCCAGCCAAAGGATCTACAAAGTACCCCTCAAACCGGTGTAGTATCATCCGTCGGATCATTGGTAGATGTCCTATCTTGCTATATCGAGCATGATGCACATGCATTCCGGAAGGGGATGGAGTGAGATGACGCCTTTCGGAAAGCCACCATCATGATCATGGCTCCCCGGGCCAACGGAGCGCCACGGCACTCTAAAATCTTCTTTTGACAAGTCCCCTGATTGAAGGCGAGTCCTCGCATAAAATAAAAAGCCGCCGCAAATTATCCAGTATGGGCATGGTAGCAAATGAGTTGCAAGTGAGTAAATAATAGCAGGTGCTACTACTAGTAGTATAATAGTACTAATACTTGTTACTTTACATTTCTAAGGATACAGGACTCGAGAACAGTAGTTTCGAGGACTAGTAAATTCTGTTATGGTATGAATTAGGCACATTACATTATTATGAAAAACAGAGAGAAACGAGAGGGACGCCGTCAAGGCAAGGAGTTGAGACGACCATCAGGGCCATACGTGATGGTTCTGTATGTCTGTTGTTGGTCGTGGCTGTCACTGGGATGTAATCGATGCATATCGGGCAATCGTATATTTTGTTGTAATTGAGTAGGGTTCGGAAGGTGTGGAAACCCCTGCCCAATCGTGTATGTTTGAGTGTCAGTGAGGGACCGTCGGTGACCATATTGAGTAGGCGATTCTCTATGACTAGATTGATGCGGCATATGCACGGGAGTAGAAACAGGAGGGGAGGTTTGCATACTTGAATCTTGTGTTGGGTACGGAGACTGGGAATAAGAGAATTGCTGTCGTGGGGATTCGACCCGCATTTCGCCGCCTGGTATATTGCCAAACTGGGAACTACTGTAATGATGCATGGTTCGTTCACTTGTGCCAGCGTTAGGGTAGCTGGCTGGAGAACTAATGTACACATTGCTTGGCGACATATTGTTCGACGACATGGAATTTCGAGATGATGGAGGAAGTGAATTTGGATATGATGGATAGGACAGCGCCTTGGAAGGTATGGGTGCAGGCATAGAAACCATAGAATAGGTAGATTCAGAAGAGCTAGGGACATCTGGTTGGTGTTCGTTCATAATGAGCGTTTGATCCCAGGACTCATCCATGATCTGCATCTGGCGCGAGGGTGTGGTCGTGATGTCGGACGGCGAGAGGGAGCTGGTGCGTGGGGAAGAGGAGTCTGCGACGTCCGTTTCTGAATCGTGGCTCGAGAAGAAATCGGATTGGGTACTACCGCTATCGAACCCTTTGGGTCTGTCTTTCCCTGTTGGACCTTTGCCCAAGGGGGGGCGCGTGTCTGGCGGCCAGCCCACCATTTTTCTGAGGCGTGCATTTTCTGCCTCAAGCTCCGATACTCTCTGCTCCAGAGCCTATATTTGCAAAGATAGTAGCAAGAGATCAAGTGCGAAATGCAATTAATATAAGAAATTTCACATAACAACATTATGACATACGAGCAGGTGAGCAGCGCGTCGAGCGCGAAAAGCTCTCTGAACGTCTCGAGCACGGTTGGGCGGGAGATTGTCATTTCTTTTACGACCGCGCTTCGACGACATCGACCGAGTAAGGACGGAGGGTAGGTTTGCTCACAGGGGACGAGCCAAGGGTATATAAAAGGACCCGACGAGGGCATCGGCCTAGATCTCATCTTATATGGTCCTAGATCTGCGATCGAGGGCTGGGCTTGAGATGCCGCAACACGCTGTGACCCTGAAATTTCACAGTTAGGGTCGCCGCCTGGTTTCCAGACATGAACATCGCCTTGGTGTGCAGACCAAGAAGGGTGCAGCGTTCGCGTGCACAATGCTGTCTTTAGCGCTTAGGGAATGACAAGTTTGATTCCTGCTATATATAGCAACTCAGGAGTCGGCATTGATGTGAGACTTTTCGGAACCGTATCAAACTTGTGACCCCACGGCCCGCAGCATCGCGAATATCTTTTCATTACAGTGGTTGTACACAGTGATCTACGTTTCCGATACTGCCAAACTCAGCGTCACGAATTTCAAAAGACGAAAGCGCTCTGGCCAGCAATGATCCGACTTTAGTTGCGGCCCGCACGCACATCCTTTTTGGCAGCCGCCTTTTCTTTATCTCGTTTCGCAAAGAGCTTGTGTCGCGGGGCTGCTTCGCGAGCTAACTTCTTGTTCGCGGACTTATTCTGCTCGACGTAGGACATGTGTTGTGCGCCACTGAGAGCGGTCAAGGAGCCTGTAGTACGCTGTGCTGTGGGGAATTTCGTGGGGCCAAAGTCTTTCGAGGTAATTGTGCCCGCTAAATCCCCTTCTGCAGCTCGGATATCTGACCCAAGGTCAGCTTCGCTTTCGTTCGCAAGAAGAACTGACGATATCAGTTCGATCTGCTCGTCTCGCGTTCTGTAAACGAGATCTGGGAGATCCTCAAGGCCATCCAAGTGTGTTATCACTTTGAACGCATAGCCTTGGTCGATCAGAAATTGCTGACGCTTTGTGCTGTAGAACATCTCTTGGGTGTCTTTTGACACAAGCGAATAGAAGAAGGCATTGAAACCTTCATCGTTTCGTCGTTTGGCGCGTAAGATACGACCTGTGATCATTGTAAAGCACCGCGATCGATCGCGGAGAAGTGCGTACCTAACCGTTGTGCTTCCTGTCGGCGCGAACCGAAGTGGGATGATATCTGAATAAGGCAGGTTGCTTCGGGTAGGTCAATCGATGTATCTCCGACCTGTAATGGACATGATTTTCGAACTAATGGAAATCACAATCGAGCTCACCTTTGACAGAAAAATGGTATTGATCTTTGGATTGTGCTGAAATTGGTAGAGAATTCTCATCCGTTCGACCTGACCTGTCCCGCCATGGATGAACGCCTTACCGAGCCGTTTTGCATACGCCTGTAGAATCGCTACACGTGAGCTAGCCCGCCTTTAACGGAATTTCGGAGTGCGGACCTCTAAAGCAAAAACGTTGTCTGAGAATACAATTATTTTATCTCCCCTGTCCTCGTGGAACTTAATAAGGAATTGGCAGGCTTGAAACTTGTTGGGGTTCATGCAATACAGCAACATGCGCTTCCTCGATTGCTCCCGCAGATATTCGCGATAAAATTCTGGTGTCATGGGGCACCAAACTTCAGCGCACTAGTGCACAGGGACGTCAAAGAATTAGCTACTAAGCCTAGTGCAGGTTCCAGAAGACGGTACCTGAACGTTTGCTATGTGACCTTTCGCGGCAAGATCCCTACAAGATGGTCATCCGTTATGATAACTGCGCATGAGAAACGGGGACATCAGATACTCACATCCAGTTGGCTTCGTACAACTTGGGGCCTATCATGTAATTCAGATCGGCAATTTTGTCGTCCTCCCGAACGAGAGTTGCTGGTAAAAGTTGTTCGACAGTTCAAAATCTATCAACTGGTAGCACGACTCACCGGTGAGGCCAAGCTTTGAATGGGCTTTGATAGTAGTTACGACTCGACGAAACATCGCCGCAGGTACAACGTGCACTTCGTCCAATAGAATAAATCCCCACTCCCGGGATGTTAGGAATTCCATCATCTTTTTAGATTCATGAGATCGATTGTGTGTATTGGCCACCATAGAATACGTTGAAACCACGATACCGCTCTCTCCCGCAAACTGAAATAATCGTGTGGACGGACCAGTGAAATAGCTTTGGGACTGACCTTCTCTTTCTGGTCAGCTGTAAACACAGCAATTTGGCGATCCGTAACGTTTGACCATAACATGAATTGCTGTTTCCATTGCATGACGGACACACTGTGAATCCGACCACACATCCAAACGAGAACAAACTTGGATGGTGTTGTAGAACTCACGAGGATGTGCAAAGGACGAGGCAGGATTTTTTGATCGTACATGCGGCAGTGATGCCTACGAGAGTTTTTCCTGCTCCACAAGGAAGTACGATAATCCCTGATCGAGCACGCCTTGCAGACGGGGTGTTAATAGTTGAAAACCAGCGAAATTGAATCTAGGTACCCGTTTCCGAACATCTTGCTTAGACTTGTTTCTTGGTAAGGTCGGATGACAGTCGCAGGCTTTAAGTCTATGTCAAGGTTGGCGTTGATGGTATCATTCCTAAAGTCATACTCCTCAAGCATGGGATACTCAAGCTCATTGCACCGTTTCTTGACGTCCTACATACGAAGATCAGGAAGGGAAGGAGAAAGTAAAACACAAACCCACATCAATCTTCGTGTCATTTATCTCAAATGCGTGTACGTTTTCGTCATCCTCTTCAATCTCGTCTGCGGCAGTTATCCGAGTAAGTATGAGTGCTAAACGATCGATGACAATGGTAACGGACCGGCTTCAACACCCACAACGGAGGTGAACAAGTCAGCGTCGGTAGAATTCTTGGTGGTGCTGGTCCCAGGCCCTGACCGACCAGGCGTCGCATCTTCCTTCTTTTTCTCAGCTTCCTTAGTTCCTGGAATCACAAGATTTCCCTTCACTGGGGCCTTTGCAGTAGTGAACGTGGCGGCTTTGATGCTATTATCTATCTGGGCAGTGACCAATCGAGCCTCGCGGATCACCCTGTCTTTCAAGAGTAATTGCAGGGTTTCGGGATGACTAGACTCCACGAAGTACTTGTTATGTTTCAACACAAGTTTGACCTTCCCATAGCTTAGTGTG
Organism: Tricholoma flavovirens; assembly: GCA_003313805.1. Taxonomy (NCBI): domain Eukaryota; kingdom Fungi; phylum Basidiomycota; class Agaricomycetes; order Agaricales; family Tricholomataceae; genus Tricholoma; species Tricholoma flavovirens. Next base: position 23,622 of record QLOK01002112.1, read on the forward strand.
CGTTCACGAATGAAGGACGTGATAGTGTCAGGGACAGGAACCTCGATTCCGAATGTTAAAGAAAAAACAACTTCGTTGGACATCAACTTACCTTGGATAGACGATTTAGAACCTTCGAAGTACAATTGCTATTAGTGCTAGAAACGATGAGTAATCAAGTGCAGAGCGCACGGACTTCAATTATGTCTTCCGTTTGGAGTCCAACAGAAACGGCAGCGTAAAGCGAATAGGAAGTGAGTTTGTATTCGTGAATAAAGGCCGGTCTGGAGGATACATCTTTGTATGATTCCTATCTACTGCATTACGTACGCACCTGCTAACAGGTTCACTGATAGCTGTTAGGAAATCCTGCGCCTGCTCCGCAATTGGCGAGAAGGCTTCAAGGATGATGTGACCATCTTCAGGGCTGATCCATAAAGGTCGTGAAGCATGGTCAGGTTTCAAGTGAAGCCATGAGAAATCCTGGTCCATAAAAATATGAGAAACAAGGCTATCCTGTTGTCGACGATGTGTTTCCAGAGAAGACAAATTAGCTGGCTCCTTCTCTTTCGCTCGCTTAGCCTCAGCAAGCTTCCGTGTTAGTGCGCTGAAGTTGATGGTAGCGCCACGAGGAACAAGAGACGTCTCTGGAGGTGAAGGTGGAATGGCATCGTCTTCATTGTCTATTACAGCATATTCCTCCTGATCATCAGCTTTTCTGGGGCGTTTGATAGTAGAGGATTCAGGCAAATCTGAGCAGAACGTCGAGACAAGAACGTCAGAACAAGCTTGAGAGCTTACCGTCTGCATTTCGTTTACCTGACATCTCACTGGGTGAAGTAAGTTCGAGTCACAGTGGTAAAGATCTCGATTCGAAATGCTCAGTCAGCATGTTTAAGCGGCGCCAGAAATCAGTGAGCGCGTGAAACTTTGGCTCGTTGTCCTCATACCACCACAACTGTTCACGCTATTCTCAACACATAAAATTTCTTGATTAAAACGCAATGTGGAGACCCGCTACTCGTCAGATTACTGGCACAAATGATGGTCCGTATAAATTTAACAAACCCAAGTTTCTCTTGCTTACGTTTTTCGGTACTAGTTCCCCTTGGGCAACGCCGTCGCTTTGGTCCTGCGCCTGCAGAGGAGATGGCACCCCCTCAACTCGCCCAACCTTCTCCTTCAGCTTATCCCAGGTCCTCGAATCAAGATACTGAAAGTCCTGGCAAGCGAGGTAGAGAAGAATCTCCTAGCAACGGAGATCCTAAAGGTAAGCCGGACGCCATTACCATATGCTTTCTGCGGGCGCCGTTAGCTCGTTGATGTCTTGCGTAACTTCACAAGCATTTTGAGATTCGTCCCAGAGATTGACGTGGATAGCTCTTGACTTACAATCAGCTCATACTGACCATCGTACTAATTGTGATCTATTCCTGTTTATTACTCACCTCAGTTGATCCCAATGCTCCTCGTAAACGGCGCAGCCGTTGGGGGGATGCTAAGACTGACATTCCCGGCTTACCCACCGCAATATCTGCTGCCGGTGTTTCTCAGGCTCAGCTCGACAATTACGCCATTCACCTCCGACTGGAAGAAATTAATCGCAAGTTAAGACTTAATGACTTTGTTCCTCCCGAGCGCGAACGGTGCGTCTGACAATATCAAATGCGCATATATTCATTTTTAAAAATCTTCTAAACAGATCTCCCTCCCCTCCGCCTACATATGATGCGCACGGCCGGCGAACGAATACCCGGGAAGTTCGCTATCGAAAGAAGCTTGAAGACGAACGCATTCGTCTTGTTGACCGTGCCATGAAAAACGATCCCAACTTCCGCCCTCCCGTCGAGTATCATCAGCAAAAACGTTCCCAGCGTCCTTCAGATAAAGTCTACATCCCTGTCAAGGAATTTCCCGAGATCAACTTTTTCGGGTTGCTTGTGGGACCCCGTGGCAACAGTCTCAAGAAGATGGAGCGCGAAAGCGGTGCCAAGATCAGTATTCGCGGAAAAGGCAGCGTCAAGGAAGGGAAGGCTAGGCCAGATCAATATGCAGATGACGCCGAGGAAGATCTTCATTGCCTTGTTCTTGCTGAAACCGAGGAAAAAGTCGCTGCATGTGTCAGGATGATTAATAGAGTCATCGAAACGGTAAGCATATGCAAAATCCTGTTGTCGCCCGTCTCAATGTCCTCTTTCAGGCTGCTTCCACGCCCGAAGGTCAAAACGATCACAAGCGCAACCAACTCCGAGAGCTCGCTGCACTGAATGGTACCCTCCGTGACGATGAAAACCAGATTTGCCAGAACTGTGGTGGTGTTGGGCATCGCAAATACGATTGCCCCGAACAAAAGAACTTCACTGCTAATATCATCTGTCGTGTTTGTGGCAGCGCTGGACATATGGCTCGTGACTGTACAGTTAACAGAGATCCTAATGCGCCTCCTCCTCCCGATGGACCTCCACCAGTGCAGATGAACAGAGGTGGATTTGACTCAGAGTACGCTAGTTTGATGGCAGAGCTGGGTGAGGGAGCGGCTGGATCTGGTGCTGACCTTGGAAAATCGACGTGGTCAGCACCTAGCATGGGTCACGATATCACCGCTGGGGGATCCAACATCCCACCTTGGCGTCGGCCCGAAGTCTGGTTGCAACCCAACAATCAGCAGTCACAACAAGGAGGTTATCGCCCACCTCAACCAGGTTACGGAGCTGGATATGGTGGCGCGGCGGGTTACGCAGCAGGCGGCCCGTGGGCTGGCTATCAGGGTGCCGGCTACCAGCAGCCTCAAGATTATGCCAACTACGCGTCATACTACCAAGGCCAATACGCTCAGCAAGCCAACTAATCACACCCCCTTCTGATCTTCTCTTTATTCACCTTCTAACGCTCATAGCACTGAAAAAGCGAACCACATCTTACAGGCGCTATTATTTTGTGAAATGGCCGAACAAATCAACCAGACCCCACCCGTCGCACAGGACACTTGTCCGATTGGAGGTAATAGGCAGGTATACACTTACTAGCATGTTGTCTCCAGTCTACGACTGACCTAACTAGCAATGACCTCTCCTGTCTTGATCGAGTAACCGGAATATGTATGTTTGACAGGACTTATGTGCGAATTAACATTCTGGATGTTACATAATTCAATGTACATATATCAGTTCTGTGATTCCACCGACACGTTTTTCTTATTCTTTTTCCTCTTCCTCTTCTTTCTGGCCGTTGTAACTTCGTGATCATGATCGCAGCCAAGATCTAACTTCCTCTTCTGACTTCTCACAAAACAGCACACAAAGAAACCATTGGTGGCATCTTCGCCAGGCGAACATCGCACTAAAGACGCTGTCTGACCTGAAATACGACGTGAGACTGTGCAATCGAATAAGTGAACATAAACTCTAACAGGGTGACTCTAGTATGTCGGGAAGTCCACGGCGACGCCACTGAGAGAGAACCTGGTCCGAAGGGGCAAGCGAGAACCTTCCTGTCGCCGCTTCATCGGAGTTGAGTGAATCTCTAACAACAGCCTCGTTCTCAGTTGCGTGTACGCTGCACGTCGAGTACACGATTCTTTGGACCCCAGGGACTTCGGGAAAACGTCACCCCCAAATGTTTGATGACAGCGCTTAGAGGAAGGGGAGGCTTTACTTACACCGCATAGCATGTTTTATCATCATGAGTTGGAAAGCAGCCAGTTTGGTCAGGCGATCGTCTTGATCACCTTCGATCTCGGGCTCTGAGAATCATCAGCGCATGCTGTATAGCTTCCACAATGGTGGAAATATTTACCTGTATCCAGGAGATGATCCAAACGATTCACAATACCTGACCCACTACATGAGGGATCGAGGAGGCTATAAGACGAGATCAGTTTGAATCCCGGTGTACAAGCCTGATATACGAATACATGTGAGTCACGTTCTGATACTTTGGTTCGGAGGGATCAATAGTCAAGAAGTCCACGTTTACTGTTTCCACGTTCGTGCAACCAGCGCGGGCGAGCATCGCACCGAGGGTAGAAAAGCGTTTCTTGTCTCGCTCAAACGCGTAAAGCTAATGGACGCTGGCATTAAGCAACGAACACATGTTGACAAACTACCTACCTTTCCTTTGTTCTTCATGAGCGCACTTAGATGTGACGTTTTGTTTCCAGGAGCAGCCGTAGCATCGACGACCACGGTATGGTCCTTTGCAGGAGGATCGAGAACCACGGCAGGAAAACACGAGGCTTTGTCCTGTAGTATTATTTTACCTGTCGTGTAAGCAGGATCATTGTGAAATGTGGTTTTAGGGGCAAAAGCCAAAAGACTGGGAATGTGCATGTCTTTTATGAACCCCATCCTATAAGACATAAGGAGAAAGAAGCAAATGAGAATGAACCCCGTTCTGGGTACATTGAATCTTACTCTGATTCGAAAGGGCTGGCAAGAACAAAACCTTGATCGACAAATGACTTGACGGCTTCTTCTAGGGACCAAGCGAGTGTATTGACACGAACATAACGAGGTATTTGAGCTAGTCACCAAATATCAGTTCTATCGAGATCACAAGAACTCAGAGATGACCAACCTGCCCGATGGTCACCATTTCGTGCGAGGTCTATATTTGACGCAATCCCTTGTTTGATTTTGATCTTTTGCAATTCGCCGTGAAGGCGTGTCTTGTGTCGCATAATTGCTTGCTTTACAGGACCCCTTCCTGCTTGTATTCCACCAGATAACAACTGGTCGTGAGTGAGAACAAGTGCCAAGTTCATGGAAGTTATTATTTTGCGTTCCTCAGCCATGAGCTTCGCAGCATTTATCACGTCTGTCAGGACAAACTTATCTGTAAACGAAAGTTCCCTGAGACTGCTAGGGGACTTTGCGGGAACTGAACACGTACATTTCAACGTCTCGATCACTAGAGCCGCGGTCCTTTTCCTAGTTTTCTCGGGAAGGGTAGCAAGTACGCCTTTGATTGACCCTTCCTTCGCGTCCAGACGATCCAAAGTCTTAGCGGCTTCGAAGTAAAAGTTCATGATGTTAGGTCAAGATCTACACAGTTACATGAGGTACTCCAGTATAATGTATGACAAAAGATCGCACATCTGAAGATACACAGGCGTGTACGCTTTGGCCCATCAAGACGTGTCTATGAAAAACATAAATTTCAGCGCTGGAACTTTTGATATCGTCAGGAGGCAAAAGAGGGAATCAGGTTATGGAATCGTCACAAATGGGTGTACCACCTCGGACAATGTAGATAAAATTAAGCATCATTTGAAGGGTAAGATAGAAAGAGTACACACCATAAGAAAAACGAGCAACCTACATTTTGTTTTTGTTTACTGGCCTGAAGTTTTCTTCAATGTCATTACAAGCTCCGCTCTATTTCCTGTTAAGTTCGAAACTTGGCGGCAAACTACGCGTGTTGGTGTTCCGACTCAAACTCGTCATCTCGTTCTCCCTGTCATACTAAGTGAGTCCCGATTGCAGAATCTGTATCTCTATAAGCTTAATTTCTAACAGTGCCTGTGGAAACGGGGTTGTATGATCTTCTGAATGTCTCTCCATATGCCTCAGAAGGTATACACCATTTCGAACACGATGTTGAAGAAACATCCACCATTCATTAAATAATCTAGGTGAAATTAGGAAGGCATATATGAAAAAGGTATTTGGATTTATCCTAGTCAAAGCCTTTTCTAAAACCCAACTTTGTTAAGGCAAAGGAGCAACACCCAGTGTGTAATGTTGCTAAGACCCATCCCACCCTGACCATTTAAAGCGAGAAATGACAGGACAAGAACATCAATGACCCTGAAGCCAGTGAAAAGTTCCAAGAGATGGCGGCGGCGTACGTTCATCGCCTATTGCTTTACTTGACGCGTGAAGAGTAAGTTGCTCTTCAAAAGATACGAGATCTTAAGTGATCCACAATCACGAGAGACTTATGACATTCGGGGTATCGATGGACTTACTGGTCGTGGTGGTATGGAGGGAATGGATCCTGCGGATATGTTTGCGCAATTCTTCGGCCAAACTATGTTCTCATTTGGACCGGGTGCAGGAGGCCGTGGAAGAGGACAAGGGAAAGGCGATGACTCGGTCATACCATATGAAGTGACTCTCGAGGACCTGTATAACGGCAAAACCGTGAAGATGAACATGGAGAAGGAGGTCGTGTGTAGCCAGTGTAAAGGGTACCACGCACACGTCTCGTCTCATCACCATTATCACCTAATGCTTTTTCACCTAGATCTGGGGCTCGTGGCCAAGCCAAACCCAAACCTTGCGTGACATGTGAAGGGAAAGGGTGGAATTTCGTTCAATCTCAAGTTCGCAATTATATTGGCTGGACGTTTTTAAGGGAATAACTCGTTTTAGATCTCGCCTTCCCGAATCGGCACGTCAAGGATGACATGTCATTCTTGTCATGGCTCTGGCGAGAAACTGAAGGAAAAAGACCGGTGAGTAGATTAGGCTTCGATTCACCAGTAGCCTGACGCATTGATCGTGAGGTGCAAAAAATGTAAAGGAGAGAAGACTGTTACAGGGAAGACTCGCCAAGAAATCTTCGTCGAAAGGGGCATGACCGACCAGCAGCGGATAGTGCTTGCCGGTGCCGGCGACCAGGAGGTAGGGTTGTTTATTGCATCCATTCAGCAGTAATGTTAATCCGTCTTTCTAGCCTGGGGTCCCTGCTGGCGACGTAGTATTTGTCCTCCGATTGCAGAAACACCCATCTTTCGAACGCTCAGGAAACGACTTACTGACGAATGTCACGATCACCCTCTCAGAAGCTCTTTTTGGATTTTCACGGATACTGGTGACTCACCTAGATGGCCGCGGTATCCGTGTCACTAGTCCTCCGGGGAAAATTATCAAGCCGAATGATTCTATCGTGCTGCGAGGAGAAGGCATGCCCATACACAAACAGCAGTATAGCAAAGGAGACCTATTCGTCATAATTGGGATTGAGATGCCGGACGAGCAGTGGTTGAGGACTGTCGATCAGAAGGTACATATCAATCTCGTCCCATAGCGTGGCCCTCTAACGAATTCTCTGGACTAGGCCATTGAGGCACTATTACCCCCAAAACGAACCGATGCGGAACCGCTTCCTGACATCGTAGATGAAGCTGACTTCGAGGAGAGTGACATTGTGGATGTGCGTTCACGGTCTTTCCCGGCTAGTTCAAGCTTCTTTGACCACGGGTTTCCATCTCAGTTTGGGGGCGACGAGAATGATTGGGTGGACGAGGATGACGAAGACAATGAAACTGATGACCAGATGGGTCCGGAACCACAGTGTCCCCAACAGTAACGCATCGTCTTGTTTTCGTAGGTTTCCCCTTCTTCCAGGAGCATTGACGGTTGCTATCATGCCTTGGATTCCAGTCCCTAGCTGCCATGAAGTCATGACACCTGATAGATTATTTGCTATTAATATCCTTAATGTTAATACCCTCCCTCCCTCATCATCTTCAACTTTGGGTACAAATTAGTGTTTTGTCCATTTAGATCTGGCTTGGCCTCGGACCGAGTGGCGATGACAAGCCTGCTGCAACTTACGGGCGATTACAAGTCGTTTTGCTCTGATCGTTGCGCAAAGCAACATCAATATTTTCCACACACGTGCAGGTTTTACATAGCAGCATAAGGTATAGTGAGCAGAAACAAGTGGCTCTGGCAAAGACAACAACTTCATGCCACCGGTAGTGCTGATATAATATGGGTGAGCCAATATCCCAGAGACCTGCCATAAAAGTTTCCATGGCTTCAGGTTCACGAAGTAGTCAAGTACTATGAAAACATCGCAGTTCGAAGCGTTTATCAGGCCACCTTTGGCAGCCCTCTTTGCAGCCCCAGGATGGTCGTTGATCTCTTCTGCAACTGAAACGAGCAAACATTCTAGGTCGTAGTTTCCATGGAGGTCGATGATATCTGCTTTCATGTGTTGGACTGGCGACATAAGTGTTGGTGAACAGTTAATTTGAAATCCTATTTTGATAGAGGAAGTGATGATAAGATGGACGAATAATAGGAATAACAACGGTTGACCAAGCCAGGCGATCAATCCCTGTTTCCCCAGCCATGGCACAGTACTCAGGAAACTTACATTTACCCACAACATTTAGGTCTCTCATCCAGTCGCAGCGAGCTCAGAATCAATACTGATGATAAGGAGTTTCTTAATCCTCTAGAGATTGCTCTTCTCTGCTGTGGGGAGCCTTGTTGGATCGGTAGGCAACATGGAGGTGAGAAGCTCATCCAGTCCACAATCAAATCGGGGCTCAGGTGTCCCTCGTAAGTCCTGATCTAGGCTCGAGTGAAGGACATTGGATTTTAGATTTCTAAAGATCGATATGTTTGTATCCTTGAACCTAATTATAGATGCAAGTCAGACAGGCATGGAGGCGTTCGTTAGTTGCATACCTTGTTCGTCCGCAACATCGTCAGGTACTTTTCTGATAGCCATTTACAGTTCTCATAATGATTTACACCTTCCCCCCTCTGGCACTTTTCCAACTCTTCGCGCACCAGGCGGACTTCCATGGCTTTCACCCAGGACTCCCGGACATGGTTGTCACGTTCCTGTAGTTTGGCTGGAGATATTTTTAGGGGATTAAAAAATAAAGGGTTCCCATGGAGAGTGTCTTGTACCTTTTATTTCGCTGGCCCGTTCCTCGTAGGACATCGTGGTTCGGGTAAGAAGTGGCGACGAGAACTAGTCATTGTTGTTGTTTGTTTAATTACATATTGACGCCATGGAAAGAAGTATGAATTCTTGAACCTCTGCCTCAGTTCAGTCTCATATCTTTGAACTTTCGGACATTTTTAAACCAATCTATGCCATGCCGATCTCATGGTATACAACATCCTATGGCCCAATTGCAAACGTTCAACTCAGACCTGCGGCTAAAAATGGCTAATCACATGCTCACACCGTGACTGTGATCATAGTACTTATGTACTAGTAGTAGCGCCTCGGAATACCACGACCAATGACCTATCCACTAACTCTTCCCCCTCAGGGCCCCCTTCTCACCATTACGCATCGTATGTCGAGTTTTCGGGGATTTGCGTAATTCTCACGATGCTGCTTAGCCAAACCGTCCCTATGGGTCATCGAGATGCAAAACGGACAGGACAATCGCTTGACTTCCACCATGATTGATCAAGGATTCAAGCCTGCGCTCGATACCGTAGAGAGGGAGTGGCGGGAGCAGTGGAGGACCGCGAAGAAGAACAAAGACAAAAATGGTGGTAAAGGCGCCTTAATCATCATAGGTAGAAGAGACCAAGACAAGTTCTTCAGCAATGGTGAGACTTGTGTCTTTTGTTCATGTTGACAGCTGCCAATGTTTGGCAGGGCTCGACTTCGAAAAAATAGTTGGAGATCCCAATTTCTTTCCGTGTATGCTCCGACCCTAATACGCCATCTCACCACTAACTATTAGACAGTGACTTACAATCCTCTCTTGGTCCGCTTGCTGACCTTCCCCAGTATGCATTCAGATTTCAGTCGCATACATTGTCCTTGAACCATTATAGTCCCGACGATCGCGGCAATTAACGGTCACTGCTTTGCTGGAGGATTCATGTTGTCCTTCGCCTGCGACTATCGTGTCATGACTGATGGCAGCAAACGCAACACTTGGCTATGCATGAACGAAGTAACGAGCTACCCATGGTGTCTTATTTGATATTAAGTGATCTGTTTGTGCCAGGTCCATTTTGGTGCATCATGGCCTTTGTCCTTTGCCTCGGTTTTACGAGCAAAAGTAGGTGATCATAGACTGCACCGAAAGATCGCGTTGGAGGGCCACAGATTCACGCCTGAGGAAGCGCTGGCAGCTGGACTCGTGGATCATCTTGTAACTGGAAACACTGCTGATATCTTAGTCAAAGCCGAACAATTGGCCGATGAGGTTTCGGTAAATGCCAAGGAGGGCGTGTGGGGGGTAATTAAGGTATACGAGCGCATTTTACTTTTGATTGACAAATGGCTGAAAGTCAGGGCAGTATGATCTGTACCGCGACACTATAGAGTCGATTGGGAAAGACATCAGGATGAAGAATGCATTTATCGAAGACGCCGCCGCGAAGGCGAGGTTGTAAAATGTACATTGGTATATGATGAGATACCATAACACGGCAGGATATCAGACTATACCGCCGTTCTTCTATTTATTCCTAGCGTTTTGCAGCCTGTCTTGTCCGCATGCTTCTGAGAACCTCGTGCTGATATGTTAAACCCATACCGCTAGGTATGAAACCCTCATGCCAAAGGTCAAGGAGACAATCTTCAGAAGCTATTATAATTCAAAACTTCGGCAAAAGAACAATGATTCTTGTGGGAGACCACTCCGGTGAATACCCGATTCATCTCTGGTGGCCCGAAACGACAGATCCGGCCCATCAGTATACCACTCTTGTGTACAGCATTTCCTTTCCCTTTCTCCATTAGGTTTTCGAACTTTAGCTTGATAACAGATAACTTCCAACCTTTGACAGACCTTTCTAGATATTCCACTCACTGAGCCAACCTGTACCTCCAGTCGGTCTCAGCATGGCTCTGCATCCATGACAATTGATCTCGTGTATGCCAGACGCCCATATGGCCCTAGTACAGATGGCGCCCGCGGTAGACGTGCCACGCGCCAAGCGACGCCCTGTAACCAACGACTCCACACAAAGAGATAGCACGTGGTGTTTGTGAATTTGTCGGCAGGTGGTCAAAAGTGGTCGTATTATTTTCCTGGGTGGAGGCCCTTGACTTTGAAAGGCACTATTGTAGAAATTTCAAATAGACGGTGATGATATGGCAGGCGATCTAGGGCGGCAGACTCACAGACCACTTCACTTCCTGTCGTACACTCTTCCACTAGAGGAGAAAGACGTCAACGAATGGGGCATTGAGCGATCACAAAGGATCCGAAAGCAATGGTTGACGGGCGGCTGAGACCACGGACTTATGTAGTCCAATCGTATGCAATGATAGGCTTGGGCGTAAGCGTTAAAAATCGCCTCTGCGTGAGGGTGCGCATAGATAGTGTGCATCGTATACTGATGACTGGGGGACATGAATCTAGGGCAATTTTTGTTCCTTGAAGTTACAGATACCACTGACAGGCTAGTGCTGTCACAGTGATGGATGTCGTCGCAGATAAGAAGTCGGCCAATGGCAGGTCCACAGCATGGTATTCGGATACAAAGGATCCCATTCGTGCTTCAGCAGATATAGACTGCGAACGGTTCTGATAGATCAAGGTGAGCAGCTTGAATGATACAAATGTAGACCCTTTTACTAGTAGCGACGAATAGGATCCTCAATTATAGTAAAGCAAGGTCGCGTAGGACACTGCCATTGTGGATCGGAAGCCTATCACGATGGAGACCGCAGCACTCCACGTTGGTAAATACCGTTGTTATTACCTTTGTGTTCAAGTTAGTGATCCGAGTCATGACAGTGGCAATTTCTTGGCGTACACAGCCTGAGGGGTATATACTGGGATTATAAGAAATACCTCAAGTGTCTGTTCTACCGATGTGAGGGGGTAACCGCAGTTCCCGAGAATGAGGATCATACAATCTGGTTTTACCTTGTGGGCAACGCATCAGCAACTGCCGGTGACCACTGCAAACTGAGATTGTGTCTATTTTTAGCATAAATTGATTTCTGGTTGACAACCAACTTGATGATTGGCATACGTATATAATGAGAACCGGGAATGGACCGCTTCACTCACTTTCCCCTCTTTTCAGTTTCGTAACAGGACGGGCTTTCCTGGTTTCTTTCTTTCACTTTCTTTCTTATCTCCTTTCCAGCAGACTCGCATCCTTTACCATATTCTTGAACTCTTGATTGAGTTCTCTTTATCTTTTTAAATTTCAGACGTTATGCTGTTCAACTTCTCTCTTTGGACTGTTCTTCTTCTTTCAGTTCATGCCCTTCCTATTCCGAGAGTTGGGTTAGTTACGCTTCCTCTCAAACGCATTGAGCAACGCTCCGATGCCCATCCTCAGATCGTGAGTACTACTGGTTTCGATCTATCTCACAATTCTCGTAATCATCGACTGCACAGGCTCATCAACAAAATATTAACCGCAGTTACCGTCGATATGCACGACTGACTGGCCGAGCCGAACCCACTATCGGAGAGCTCACCGAAAACCTTCGTAAACGCCTGCTTTCCATCGCGTCAATCGAAGGCACAGGGGCACTAGCGAAGCGTTACAATCGCGTTGGTGTGCCCTCCCCCAATGCTGCCGATTCTGGTGCGACACTGGCTGTCAGTAGTAAGAACGTCCTGAGTGCGGCTGCTCCTGCTGGCGACAATAACAGCACTCCCGGTGGCAATAGCACGGTTAATAGCAACTGCAACGGCAACAACAGCACGATGGGTGGCAACAGTGCAATTGGTAGCAACAGTACAATGAGCAGCAATAGCACGGCGGGCGGCAACAACACAGTCACAGGCAACGGTACTCTCCCAGCTAGGTATATAGTGTTTTGTTTGAGAAGAGGCCCAACTCTGACAATTCTTTCGATAAGCGTGGTGACGCCCGCAAATACACCTACCGCTAAAAATTCACTTGGGCTTAATATCGAGTGAGCGTCATTGTCCCGGCTACGCTCTGCTTCTCTTTGCTCATCATTCCACGTCAAGGGCTAATGATGTCGGCTATCTCGCTACTGTCCAGATGGGCACCCCGCCTCAAAATTTCTTATTGCTGATGGACTCGGGCTCTGCCGATACATGGGTCGGCGGCGAGAACTGTCAATCGCAACAAGGTGGCGGATGTGTACGTTTTCACGCTCTCCATTTATTTGTCATGAAATATTCATATCAGTATCATCGACATTAGGGAAATCATACGTTCCTTGGTACAAAGAGCTCCAGCACGTTCAAGGATTCGGCCACTCAATTCCAAGTGACATATGGGACCGGAAATGTTGCTGGTACTATTGTGCAGGATAATCTGGCCATCGCTGGTCTTGCCCTCAACGCACACACCTTTGGCGTTGCGACCTCGGAGAGCGTCGATTTTTCGTCCGACTCGGTCCCTTTTGACGGTCTCATGGGCCTAGCTCAATCGGTATGTAATATTCAACCACATCATAGGTATCCTTTGCCGAAGGTTGTTTGTAGTCTCTGTCCAACCAGAAAACACTGACACCCGTCGAGGCACTCGCGAAAGCTGGTTCAGTTCCGTCCGCCATCACTTCGTTCAAGATTTCCCGTCTCGCAGACAATAAGAACGACGGTGAAGTCACATTCGGGTGAGCTCTACTCACCTTTCGTCCGTTGTAATTGAGATCGCTCATACATTCCTTCAGCGGACTCGACACTGCTAAATTCGACGCCCAAACTCTTGTCAACCTGCCTAACGTCAACAAGAACGGTTTCTGGGAGGCTGCAGTTGATGCCTTCACTGTCAACGGGAAGGACCTTGGACTAACTGGACGAACCGCTATTCTCGACACTGGCACAACCTTGATCATCGCACCCCAGGCTGACGCGACCGCGATCCATCAGGCCATCCCAGGTGCGAAGTCTGACGGCCAGGGCGGATTCACCGTCCCATGCACCACAACTGCGAGTTTGGCCATGACGTTTGGCGGGAAGTCGTTTGCAATTGATACGAGGGATCTCGCAGTCCAACCTGTGGACCCGGCCAATCCCGCTGGGGATTGTATTTCGGGAATTGCTGCGGGAAATATTGGGGGTGCGACTGAATTGCTGGTATGTATTCGTGCAGTTACGTGGTAACTCTGATGAAGAGCTGACCCTGCATTATTTGTAGATGGGTGACGTATTCTTGAAGAACGCTTACTTCTCGACTGATGTTGCGAAGAATACAGTCAGCTTGGCCAAGCTTGTCTAGATGATGGGTTGAACTGAACACTGCTTCTCGAAATCATTCTACATTCATTCATCAGAAATTGCATTCTTTGACGTCTTGCATTTTGTTATCATCTGTACACTGCTGTACGAGGAATTGAAGGACTGAAAGATTACATAACCGTAAAGACGTGAAGTGAAAGCTCCGTAATTGGCAGACTTCAAACCATTCGTGAGGTGCGGTAAAAGCTTTTCCCACATTTTTACAGACTCCAAACCATTTGTGAGGCGGGGGGTGAAGTAAGCGTGACTCCTGGTCATATACATGTCACAGCATGTCACACTCCCAAACCTTGAAACATGCATCCTCCAAGGGGGTGTCACGTGATAAATTTCTGATATGGGGTCGGTTAGTCCCCCCCTCGAAGAGGTCCTTAAAAACTTTTTTGAGGTCAATTTTTTTATAGTGTTGGAGGTCATTGTTTTGAAGTCTGAGCACTCTGTAACACTCTACTACTCACTGTAAGGTCTAGAAGCCCCTGTATACTGTTTGTGTAAGATGTTGAAACACTAATGTATTGCAAATTCCTTATGTTCTGATGGCTGCTTGGTAACTCAAACCTGGGCCTCCCCTTCATACAATCACCTGCAGCAAAATGACAGGACCGGAATCCAGCACCATGGTACGATATGGTCAACTATAACTAGTGTCAGCTCCTGATACCAGAACTTGAATAAGCTCATGAATGTGAACACAGAGAAAACGAGGACATGTGGAAGATCAGCAATTCAGAAAAGCAGGAGCTCAGGAAGATCTGGGACAAACACCATGAAATCAAGAAGTCACACAAGGGTAAGGAGAATTCAAAGCCATTGCTAGTCATTTCCAATGCACATAGCTCTCATTACTGTAAGGGGAACACCTTAGGAGCCCCTACAATGGTTTGTGCACAGCCACAAACATTTCTGCAACAAAGGCACCTTTGCGCAAATGAGGCACCTCTTGTGCAAACCATCTACAAACATTCCAATATGTAAACCAATCAACTGCCATTGAACTCTTCCCATTCTCACAGTCAACACATTTCTGCTGATAGATCCGCCTTGCAGTTGGAGCTCTGGGAGTATCTGGGAATAGTCAAGTACTTTTCACATTCCTTATGATAGGTTCATGCAGCAATGCGAAGGCCTCCAGACTTGTTTGAACAAGCAATATCGCACCTCTTGAAGACCTCATATTCAACTTTGAACATTTGTTGATTCAATTTACATATTCTTTGACACCCCCTGAGTATTAAACGACCACCTTTGATGCTCCTCTGAATGTTCTAATGACTTTGAATGGATGTATTGTATGCTCAAACAGCTTGACCAATTTTGATCGTGTTCGAACTTTGAGGATCTTTCTCAAGTCTCATCGCAACATCTTTAGGCTATCTACCGAGTTACATCGAGCACCATACGAGCTTCTTCAAGCTCTTGTGATCACCACGAATGACTTTGATTGACCTCAATCAATTTTGAGCAAACTTCAACCACATTTAGACCTATTTTGAGCCCTCCAGCAGCTGTCCATCTTATCGTCAAACATTGTACATACCTTGTTACCACATTGCTAGAGGTCATACAACATGCTTATTGGACACAAGATGAAGAAACACATCGCATTTCTGAAGGACATGGGAAGATTTTCAAGATATTTCAAACTCCTCAAAGGGGGAACATGGTATCACAAACTGTTTATATCATTTCCACATCATTTATTGTTCTACCCATCATTTTTAGGCCCATTTATTCACTTACTTCCTGCCTCATGTTTGCCTCATGTTACATTTTCCCTTATAGTATTATTTTCTTAAAGTCTATAAAAGCTTGTATCACTTATCTTTTCAACAAGAAATCATTCGGGTTCACTTCACTATCATCTGATTTGAGAGTCCCAGCTCTTGAGTCCAAGAAACTCATCTTAGTTCGAAGTAGTGTGAAATCACTTGCAAAACTCGCTTGAAATCAGTTGCATCCTTGTTACTAGTCTATCAAACATCGTCATCCTCCAGCATATATCGAATTCCCCTTGGCCACATCCTCATTGTCACCATCCCATCCTCTTCCCTGTTGAATGACCATACTTTCATAGTTTGATTAACCTTGAACTTTGATTGAATGCTCAATATTTGATCGAGCTTGTGGTATTACAACATTGCATATCACTTGATATTCCTTGCACTTCCTTGCTATCAACTCCCCTAACCTTGAACTAGGTCCTCTAACTTGGAACCAACTCACTTTCTATACTAGACTGGATGATCCCCTCAGATACCTTAGTTTTAGGTTTTTGTTTTTGTTATCCTACTTAGCACTATCACCACACCAAAGGCACCTTTGCACAAACCAGTTGTGCCCTTGTTGCACCTGTGGAAATGACTGAGGATATCTTCTCATGCCCAATACCAATCATGGCCTGATGCAGACACCATCACTGGTTGATGGACACCCCTGGATGGGACCATGACCCTGGATAGGAATCAGGACTAGGCTGGAAGGGGCTCAGATTATTTGAGAATGTTGCATGCCTTCCATATATGTACATACTTCGGCCTTGCAATGGACTCCTTAGAGTTTTCTCTTTGGATTTCCCTTGCAAGGTATTTGCTTTTCTTGTTACAGCTATTTGCAGTACTGAAGGTGCATGCAAATTATTTTTTGAAAAACCACCAGTTTGAAAGGTGTAGCTTCTGCAGGCTCTAGCATGCTCAAAACACATCAGATTGTCCTAAAAAGTAGCAAGTTCTAACTGGGTACTCATTGCAGAGGGCATAGTACCAATTTTATGCATAATTACACAGTATCACTCATATAGGATTTTCGTGTTTCCAATGGTCATAGAAACCTGCTGACTGCATGTACAGTAGCTTACAAAACTGTTACAATGTTTTGCATATTTGTATAGATCAGTCTGTAAAATAGGAAATAAAATTTCAGAATTCTTAAAAATATTATGGAGCATACCTCAATATCACAAGAGGTCGCCTGAAAGGTCTCAGGGTCATGTGACATCATTTCATAAGTTAAATAAACCATTTAATTCAGTC
>QLOK01002120.1:870-12009 GCA_003313805.1 Tricholoma flavovirens
TTCGCTTGGCAACATCTAAAAAAAAAAAAATGGGTTAGTTGAATCACCTGAATCAACTGTGTACTTACCGTGTACACTCCACCACAGGTACCTCCACCTCAACCACCACTTCATCGGCCGACCTTTTGGCTGCCAACGATTCGGCCGTAGGTTCCCTTACCCTAGGCCTTTTCGAGGATCCCACTTCGGACCCCCCGACTTCCTCCACCGCTGCAGCTTTGCACTTAGTCTTGCGCGCGGCTTTGCGGGCAGCCTTCTCCTGCACCCGTTCCTCCTCTACCAGATGCGCTGCCTCTGCCCGACACGCGGCCTCCACCTCCTCTTCTTCTTGACGACGCAAATCTTCCATCTTAGCGGCCAGTTCGGCCATTTCGCGGGCGCGTCATTCAGTTGCGGTCTCAGGCATGATGATGGAGGGAGACAGGAAGAAAAGAAATTTTCAACTTACCTAAATGGGCATCAACACGATCACGTGCCTCGTGGGCGAGGCACTAAGGGGGAAATACTGTTACGTTCCATTCCACCCGACTCGGACTCCCGATGGAAGACCGATGGAAATCCGAAAGATTTCAACCAAGATTCGATCAGATTCCGTTCCTGTACTTAGTGTAGACTTCATACATAGTTACTGTAGTCACTCATAGGTTTTTACTTCGGGCAGTTACTTCGGGTACCACCCGTACTGCTGACCACAGCTAGTGTACATAGCTATTACCTCGGTCTCCGATCGGATCTCCGATCTTCGGATTTTATTATAGTATTTAAACCTAGTTATTTTGTTTGTATTCGGCAATTCGAATATCATACGTTTATACGTTTCATACATTATTCACCCTCTTGTCTTTGGTCTTCGGACTTCCGATCGGTTCCCTACTCGAATTCCCGATCAACCTCTGTCAAATTGGAACACCGTAACAAGCGAAGGGCGCAACTTCTTAAAAGTTGAAGCCAAGTTCCTTATGTTCCCCTTTGGATTACCAATCGGTCCCCGTACAAAGCCTCCTTTTAGCTCACGACCATAACACCATGCTGCCAAAACCATGGGATGGGACAGGACAACACCAACACCAACAAGGGGGCATGACAAATGACACCTGCAAACAAGCCCCATGACAACCAAAATGAAGGTACATGTTGCATATATATTCTCATTTCCCTGTAATTTTTTTTCTTTCTTTCTTTCTTATTCAATTGTACTAATAAATAATTCTACTTCACTTTCTAGGGAAAAACTCGACCAGCTATGCTGAAAACAGGCACCCCGACCCCAACTGACAATATGTGACATGTATCATTGTTTGGGGCATGTAAGTTTTTTTCTTTTCTGTCTTTCTTATTGAATCATACTAACCATTAGATTAATTGATTTTTTAGGGGAAAAACTCAAGGAATCACCCCAAAAATGGGCACCCCATGCCCCAGGTGATGAACAAAGGAGGAAATGAGAGGGGTGGAGTGGGGAACAGACAGCAACAGGAGGGGACAGTGCTCGGAGGCCTGTATAGGGCAGGTACACACCCCACCCCTATTTTACCTGCTGCCTCATGCTGATGACCCCCCACGACCTTCCCCAGGGCATGACGAACCAGCACCTGCCACACATCCATGAGCAACTGCTCATGGGGTGGTGTAGTGAGCTGAGAAACCTAGTAGATCACATGAGGCAATGAGTATGATTGCTTGTGTATGTGATACAGGTTAAGGTTTGGCTACTGTACAGATTAGGAAGGAGCCAGTTTTATAGGACTGGCTCCGTCTAAAAATAATAGGTACAAACATGATCCCCCTGGGGTTAGTGGGGATCACTACACTCTCCCCCTTTAGCTTCACTCCAGGGTGAAGCTAACAAAAGGAAAGAAAGAAAACCTTGTGAATACAAGGTAAAATAATAAAATGGGAACTGAGTAACACCCTGGGAACCCAGTTGTCAGCACCACTCGGCCCTGTGAGTGATGTTTCATATTGATGCAGAATGCAGAACCATGTTGAAAATAGTTGATGCATGATGTGAGTCACATGATGCATGTTGAACTGATCATTGACACAATCATTAGGACATGTGACTTGAATCATGTGTTCTTTGTAGGCATAAACAAAGTTTTCGGCAACCTTGTTTCCTTTGACACTCAGTTTGACTTGTTGTCACTGAGTGTAGCAGTCTGACTGTCTGTCACTGCAGTCTACATTCCCTCAATCGAGGGCTCTGATCTAGTGAGGGCTGTGGTGTGGTATGCCAGCCTGACACACATCCTGGCGATGCATGTCCGTATTGTCGAGATTTGTGCACTGGGTTTCTTGCCTGGCACTTTGGGGATGGGGCAGGTGGATACTTACATCTGACCTGTCCCTTCAGTCCTGACTACGACAACGGCATCATCCCTCAAGGTGCTGTTTGCACCTCAAGCCTCTCCTGACTGTCCTCCTGCCATACCTTGTGATACAGCCCCATTTTTGCTACCCCAGGTAAGTCCCTGTCATTACCTGGGTCCCAAGGCAAAGGAAGCAGGGTAATATGTGCCACTTCATGATTAATGCTCTCTTTTGAATGTTTGTAGTCCCCTGTGTCCTCTTGATGCAGTCTCGACCCTTCAAGAGGGTGCTGGTGCTCCCTGTTGATAGGCAGCAAGGATGTTGATGGAGCAAACCTAGAAGTCTGGAGGGAGGAATCATAATGTGTTTTTGAGCATGTAGGGGTTTAGGAATGAGGTAAGCCCCTCATTATAACTCCAGGGGGTGGCATTGGGTGTGCCACCCATTGTTTACTGACTCTT
The DNA here is from genome assembly GCA_003313805.1 of Tricholoma flavovirens. Classification (NCBI taxonomy): domain Eukaryota; kingdom Fungi; phylum Basidiomycota; class Agaricomycetes; order Agaricales; family Tricholomataceae; genus Tricholoma; species Tricholoma flavovirens. Next base: position 3,642 of record QLOK01002120.1, read on the forward strand.
TTATTCCAAAAACAATGTTCTTTGTTGTTTGACAGGTCTCGTGGATTCGAACTCAACATCAACATGTTGAGTATACCCTGCTGGGGTGCAAACATCCAATGATGTTTGTTCTCTCTGGGGGCCTTCTCCCCCTTCGACTCCTTGCCTGAGGTGCATTGCACCTCGGCACTCACTGCTTCTCTGATATGGGAATGTTCATGCCCAAACGTTCTCAGGTAACTGTGCTGTTTTCAATGTTTTGGTCGATGGGGCTTCATCTCCTCAAGGGATGGCCATTGGATTGAAACATTGTAAGGCTGCTCCTTGAGGAACCATTGAAAGGTGGATGATACAGCTGATGGGGGGCCATAAGGGACATTGTTACGCATGCTGGAGTGCGCTGGGCTGTGGTTTACAGGTAAGTCTTGTACCTGTACTCTTGGGGACAAAGTTGTCGGTCCTGTCCTTTGTCCACCCACATATTTATATACTGAACAACATGCTCTGTTGTTTTTCAGGTTTGGCACTCAATATGAAGGCATCGAGATTAACTCTGTGTCCTGGTTTCCTGGACATGGCTCCTTTTCTTTGACAACAAGTTGTGAGCCATGTTTTTACTGTAAACAATGTGAAGCATTGTTCAAGGGGTTGTGTACTCAATGATGCTCTTTGATCATCTCCTTCCTTATGTGTACAGACAAAAGCTTTGTCTGGGGGCTTTCAGGGTGGTTTGCCTCAAATGATGCCCTCTCTGTCCTTGTCATCTTGTTTGGTGATGAGGTCTGTTAGTACCTGTGGGGCTTGGAGTCCCACAGTTCTCTGCTTAGTCTCGATGACCATGACCCTATGTTGGTCCTTAGTGGTTGTCTTGTTGCTCTCTATACCTTGCCCTATGGGCAAGGGGCTCAAGACTGCCCTCAGCTTGTCCCAGTTTTCCGTCTCATTACATTGCTGTTGCTGGGGGGCAGCTTGACAACCAACTTTGGTCATCTCTTCATTCGGTCTCCGTGCATCCTGTTGATGCACCGAGTTCTTCTCAATGACCTTGACTTTGCATCAGTTGTTCTTCACCTTGTCTTTATTAGGACTTGGCTGTTGCTGGTGTTTGTGCCCAGCAGTGTCACTGTATGCATGTCTTTTGATGTGTGACGGGGAACAGCTAGCAATAGCACCAGCTTGGGCTGCAATCTGTTTAGCAAAATGGATTGCAGTGGCTCTCACCTCTTGACAGAATTGTTGAGAGTCAGGGTTAGTTGCCCTTCTGTAGTGACTAACAATACCACTTATTGCTCAAGCAAACTGCTCAATGAAAACCTCTTCATTACCCCTATGTATGTATATGATGCCCATAGGCATTGTAGTCTTGGGCCCCATACATGGGAGGCACAGGGTTATCCTGTGCCCAAAAAATACCATCTCACACCTCAGAGGTGTGAGAATGACTATGATGGCCAATATTAGCCATCTGGTGAGAAATTTTTTTTTGGGCATTGTCAGGGGTGATCAACAGCTCTGAAGGGAATGATCTGGGCTGTGGGGTCCTTGGAAATGAACTGCAACATGTATAGGCATGTTGTAGGGTGGATCTGATTGCTATATGGCATGATGCAGGGTCGAGATGACAGTGGGAAAAGAAGTTTTGCTGGTTCTGGGCTTGGATTGCGAGAATAGCTGTACAAGTTTGAATACTCAAAAAAGTGTAGTGAGCTGAGAAACCTAGTAGATCACATGAGGCAATGAGTACAAATAATGTATGATTGCTTGTGTATGTGATACAGGTTAAGGTTTGGCTGCTGTACAGATTAAGAAGGAGCCAGTTTTATAGGACTGGCTCCGCCTAAATATAATAGGTACAAACATGATCCCCCCGGGGTCGGTGGGGATCACTACAGGTGGATCACAGGTGCATCCTCTGATGACAGGGACAAGGGTGACAATGAGTGCAAACCAGCACCCAGCACCACCACCGAGATGACCAGGCCATGGCACCAGACCCCTCTGCTACGAGCAACTGCTTGTAGGGAGTAAGGCTGGTGCATAGGAGGTGGAGATGACACAGCAAGGGGGACAGGGACAGGGATGACAATGACAGGCCAACAATGAGGCATCAGGGGTCTGGGGGAAATTCTTGCTTCTTTCGAGTAGATTTTGTATTTTAGTGGCTTGAAATTTATTCTGATACATGATGAAACTATTCTATCAATGGTCTGAAAATTCCTTTGTAAAAAGGAGAAATTCATCCAGCCAACATCCCTAATGGGATGAAAATACATTGTAGGCAGGTTCTTTCATTCCTCTTAAACCCCTGGAATGTTGATGAAATTCAGCCCAGGTAGAGGAGTGTTATTTTGCCTATATAAAGATGGAAACCATCCCATTTTGTGGTATGGACTCAGGTTAAAATATCGGAGGAATGCATCCCATCAACTCATTCCTTACAAGTAGGAAAAAACTTTCTTTTTCACTCCTCTTAGTGGTAGATTTTCATGCCAACTTCTGATGAAACTTATCCTATTTTGGGGTTTATCAATACATGAAAACTATACCATAAATATATCATTTTACACTATTTAAAGGTATGAAATGTGGGATAGTTTTCCTACCCTGGGCACCTCATAGTGTGCAGAGTAAAGGTGAGGGTCAATCATTCAACAACATTCTTTATTTCACTTTCCAATGTGTGCAAGTTAAGCACTCCCCATGATTGATCCTTTGTTTGTACACCAACTATTCAGGTCACTGACAGCTGGAAGCTTTGGTGCCAATGCAGGCTTAGGAAATATAGAATACCCTAGCACAAGCAAGTAGAAATGCAGTGGTAGCAGTTCAGGCTCACATTGGATGAGGGGGGTTCTTTAGGTGTAGCCTACCTCCAGGGGATTGCGATCAAGCACCCTAATTTTTTGTGTATTTTGAGTACATCTAAAATACACCCTACATGGAAAACCCAAAAGACATGAGGGCTTGAGATAGTTAGATTTTCTTGAAGCCATGAAGCCAATATTTTGAACCATGTATGCCATCAGTATAATTTTGTAGTACTTACACTCACACAGACTCAGACTGCCCCAGCTTGTCATCATGACACATGCACATAAAGATACTGCATTTCAATCAATCCATCACCCCTTGTGACATGTGACCAGTGGTCAAAACTTATGGTTTCATCAGTTTGGGTGATGGCATGTGACATCCCAAGTTTTCATCAAGTATGGCAAAAAATCTGGATCTAGACTGCTGTATTTGAGCTAAAAAATCAGAATTTTTTTCTGCAGTGTGACATATTTTCTCAACTGTTTTCATCAAGTACCCTGTGTGATGTGGGACAGGCATGACATTTTGTCAATTTTGGAAGGGCTGTGATGTGTGACCAACAAATTGAAATGGTACAGTACCAATGATTTACTGGCTGCACCCAGATTCAGCTTAGTCATTGCTTGATTGGGCCATGTCTGCTTGCCAGTGACTGCTTCCACCAGTAGTACTACTGGCAAGTTGGTCATATGTGCTCCACATTGCAAATGGTTGCATCATGATCCATCTCACTTCTCTGTGCACCTCACCTTGCCATCCATACCTTGCCACCATAGACAAAAAAAAAACAGAAGGAATATCTTGATGATGCCCTTTGCTACTTATCTATATCATGATGCACCTGTAGTTTCATCAAATAGTCAACTGAACTGTGGTGCAGGAGGAGGCCTGCAAATAGCATAGTCCAGATAGTACAAATATTATTATTTCTACAGGCTGAATTATGCAGATGATAATTGTTAAGTACTGAACTCTTTTGGGAACCTGTTTGGGAATTACTGCGGGGGCCAAACGAGGGAACAGAAGGGACTTGGCTTCAACTTGTAAGAAGTTGCACCCCTCACCTGTTATGGTGTCCCAATTTCAAGGAGGTCATAAGTCGAAGGTAGTTCAGGATCAATTCAGGAACCTGAATGAAAAAAAGGAGCAAAGGTTGAGAAGGAGATTGACTAGATTCAATATTCAAACTGCAGAATACAAATGAAGTAACTAAGCTTTTATACATACAAGTATGTACTTGGGGATCAGTGATGTTTCAAGAAGCTGAGAGGTTGCTGAAGTAGTCAGTACTAAGAGCTGTGTAAGTAACTAAGCTACAATCTGTATTTAGGAGTAATTTCAAATGAGTATTTCAAATAAGTAAAACAAATCAAGTTTGGGTTTTTTCAGGTGTTTTCAGATCTTGGATCTGAGGTAAGTGGAATAGAATGTAACAGTATTTCCCCCTTAGGGCCGAGACCATGAGGCACATGAGTGTTGATGGCCCATTTTAGGTAATGATCAAGATTATTATTTTTTCTTTCCCTTGAACCACCATGACATTCCCCACAACTCATGCCCCTGCTACCATGGTTGAAGCTGTTATGTTCCATTCCACTTACCTCAGATCCAAGATCTGAAAATACCCGAAAAAACCTGAACATGATGTGTTTTACTTATTTGAAATACTTATTTGAAATTACTCCTAGATACAGATTGTAGCTTAGTTACTTACACAGCTCTTAGTAATGACTACTTTGGCAACCTCTCGGCTTCTTGAAACATCACTGATCCCTGAGTACATACTTAGTATAAAAGCTTAGTTACTTCATTTGTATTCTGCAGTTCGAATATTTAATCTAGTCAATCTCCTTCTCAGCCTTCATTCCCTTTCTTTGTTCAGGTTCCTGAATTGTTCCTGAACTACCTTCAACTTATGACTTCCTTGAAATTGGGATACCATAACAGGTGAAGGGCACAACTTCTTACAAGCTTAAGCCAAGTCCCTTCTGTTCCCTTGTTCAGCCCTGCAGTGATTCCCAAACAGGTTCCCAAAAAGAGATCAGTACTTAACAGTATATTCGAACTCACACTTCACTGTTATTCTATGTCCCAGACTAGAACTCGACAAAGAACTACTCAAAACTCCCAATGCACAGGTGCAACTCTAGGAGTAACAGCAGTTTGTCAATCAGTCCTTAGCCCACCTAGACCTTCAACAACTTTCAGCAAATCTTCATGACACTCGGACATCTTTCATCAATTAGGCAAAGGAGCCTCATCAATTAGTGCAGACATCATGTCTATTAGAGACATTCAAGAACCCAAACAATCACTGACTAATTCCTGAATCCCTACTCCTCTTGACTATGTAGATCCTCCTCCTGAGGACAACCCTGATGAACCTCACACTGGCAGCAATGGTGACCCAGACAAACCAGATGATCCAGATGGTCCTAAGGACCCTGACAATAATGGTAGTCAAGCCCCTTCCAACCAGCCTCCAGCAGATAGATTTGTTCAGGCCATATTCAAGCTTTCAGGCAGCCTTAAAGACTTGCACCAAAATGCTGCCCCAAAAGCCAAAAAAATCAAGGTTTGAGAACCTGACACTTTTGATGGTTCCAACCCCTGAAAGCTCTGAGATTTTCTGGTCTCTTGTAATCTTCACTTTAGAGACCATCCTCAAGTATATGCCTCTGATGAGAAAAGGATTTTGTTTATCCTCTCCTACCTCAAAGGGTCTGCCCTTAGTTGGTTTGAACCTGGACTAAATGACCCCACAGACTCAGCCCACTGGATATGGGACTACCAAGCCATTCTCTCAGAGCTTGAAGATAATTTTGGTCCACATGATCCTGTTGGTGATGCTGAAAAATCCCTCCATGAACTCAGCATGAAGAAGACAGCCTGTATTGTCAAATATCATATTGACTTTTGGGAACTGGCTTCTCAAGTCAGTTGGAATGAGGCAGCCCTTCACAATTGATACTTCTGTGGCCTACCCCTTCGAATTCACACTGAAGTACTTCATGGTGGCAAGCCTAACACATTAGCTGGCTTACATCTCAAAGCCCAAGATGCTGATAATGTCTATTGGATGAAAGAAGAGGAAACTTGTCTAGAGACCAAATCTTCAGCAGTTGTCAGGAGCCTGAATAAAAAGGACTCTAACAAGAAACCTAATTCTCAATCTCCTCCTAAAACTTCTAACACTACCAACAATTTGACATCCACTTCAAAAACTTCGGGATTGTCAAAGGAAAAGCCCAAGAACTCAATTTCCAACAAATTGGGCAAGAATGGTAAACTAACAGGAGATGAACAAGAACACTGCATGAAGGAAGGCTTATGCCTATACTGTGGTGAAAAAGGACACATTGCTCACGATTGTCCAAAGTCTGCAGCAGCTAAAGGACAAGCTGTGAAAGTCTTGGCCACCGATTCAAAAGCCAAAACTTCGGACTCAAAAAGATAATCCACAACCCTCTGGAAAATGCTACACAGGCTGAGGGTTTCATTGGCCTTTTCTGCATAGCTAAATATGTCCACCTCAATGTGTCTACTCTTTCCAAACCCGATTCCCTGTTTATCACACTATCCATCCCAACACATTCCCTTTCCACCCAAACTCTTATTCTTCCCATTGTTTTGTGGACTCAGCATTGGTTGATAACAACAACTTACCTACTGTTTTGATTGCCCTGGTTGGCCTCCACCTGTTTGATGGCACTTGCAATGCTGTCATAACCCAGATAGCCAAACTTACAGTTATGTTTGCCTGTGGTGAAATGTTCAATTTGACATTTTATGTAACCCTGCTTGACTCTTCCTGTTCTATGGTCCTTGGATATTGTTGGCTGAAACAATACAATCCATTGATTGACTGGGATTCAGGCCACATCAATTGCCACTTCATTAAACATAGAGGTCCAGCACCACTGACATCTCCTTTGATAGCAGAACACCTGCTGCAAAACCCCTCTCTTGTGAACACACCATTGGTTCCTGAAATAGGACCACATCTTGGCCCTACCCACATTCCCAAGACTCCTGAATCCCCCCAACCTCACACAACCCCCCTCTAGTCTCCTTGATTAACACCACTGCATATCTATGTGCTAGCAAACTTCCTGGTTCTGTGGCATTTCAACTTCAGATCACTCTGGATGGCACTTTCAGCAGGGCTGCTACTGAAGCAGTCCCAGAATTAACTTCAGTTCCCGAAGAATACCATGAATTTGCAGATGTCTTGAGGTCTTTACACTCCCCCCCTAATCTGAGCAGACTCCACTCAGACTTTGCTTGGACTTTTTTTGGCTGAGAGTCCTGCCAAATTGGGATGTCCAGTCCAAGCTGAGTCTGAGGACTGTCTGAGTGTCCAAGCAAAGTCCAAGCAGAGTCCAAGTGGACAGGTGCTTGGACTGTCCTAGGACTGTCCATGTCAGCAGTCTTCTTATTATGTAATACTTAAAAAGAGGTGCACTACTGAGACTTGAACCCTCAACTCACAGAAATACTACACTAAGAGCATTGTTCAACTAACCACTACACCACAGGAGCTTACTTTACACATAGAATACATAGACTACATACCACCAACCTACCAAACAGTGACAAAGCATGCTGTTTGTTGATGCTGCCTATTTCGTCAACACTTTCCCACCCTTTTCACCACAGCCTCCAAGCTTCCACACCACTGTGACCCATCAACAAACATTGACAACCATTGACAACCTCAAGATGTCTCAAACCTGCTCCAACACCACTCCCAAGGACTGAGCTAAGGGCAGGCCCCTTGTATCAACAGGATCTGTGACACAAGGCCAGTGCAAGCGAGCCACATCAGCTGTTGATGACAACAAGGGTTTGCAATGAAAAAAGAGCAAAACGCACCTAGGGGATGATGAACCAAGCAAGGGGGTCAAGACAGCAAAGAAGCCAACCAGGAAGCAGACCAAAACCAGGTAAGAGACCCCCTTGAGGCTTGTTTCGATGCTAACCAATAATAGGAAAACTTTGGCCATCCACACATGCCAGGATGCCAAATCAGTGGCAGCTGGGCCTCCTGCTCAGCTGCCAAGGTAAGTCACTACATATATAATAATTTATTCATAATTAACTACTCTATTTACAGGACCGAACACTTGATGAATGAGAGTGGCATTGGTGTTGCTCCACCCAAGTGATCTTGTGCTGCCAAGAGCATTTTACCACCCCTGCCCTGAAACCCAACTAGTAGAAGAAGATGACAAGGAGGAGGAAGAAGACAACAACAAAGCAGACAACAACAACAACAAGGCAAATGACAACAATGCAGACAACAATGTGGACAACAATGAAGAGTCCAACAACAACAAAAAGGATGATGACAATGATGTTAAATGTATGATTCACCATCTCTCTATTCCACTTCTATTTCATCTCCTATTACTTGTTGTTACACTCATGGGCACTTAGGATAGTGTCCATCTTGTGTTTGTCACTGTTTGATTCACAGTATGTAGACACCTGAGTCCGGAGTTTTGCACTTCTTTAGTTGCTCACTCTGGACTCCAGGTACTGTACTCCTTACTCACTCATTTAATACATTAGT
>QLOK01002122.1:0-21682 GCA_003313805.1 Tricholoma flavovirens
TTGAGCTATCTTTGAGTTATTGCCTTTTTTGGAGTGCTTAGTTCAACCCTGCATCCTATGGCCTCACCTCCTATTTGTAACATGGTACATGGACTCTCTTAGGCAACAACCATGTGGTACCCCAACAAGGACCCCAGAAAAATACCCAAGAAATCATCAATTTTGACAACCACAGGACATCTACATTATTCTTGCTGCTTAGAAAATACCACATAAACTGTATCTAAGCTATTAAATACTAAGAGACCAATAGTAAGATGTCACCATCACCTCCAGTGATGGCAGCATGCAGCACAAGAGCAACTGCTGCACTTACACCAAACATGCGAGATGAGATCACAAAGATGTCAGGTATGGAAGTCAAGGATGTGGAATCAGTGAGAGTGTATCTCATGCATGGGGCCTATGTGGTCGAGGGAGCAGAGACTAGTATGGACATGTTGATGTTGAGTACAGTCACACTGCAACTCTCCCAAATGCAGAAACTGCTGAAACCTGTGATGGAAGCCTTCTGAGCGCTAGCTTTTCTGATAGATGATGCCCACCAGAAGCAGTTTGTTGGGGTGATGACAGATCTGGTGGAGAAATCACTTGACACCATGCTAGGACATGCCAAGTCAACCATGGAGGAAGCCTTGGACAATCTACTATCTGCAGCAATATCTGCAACCAACACAATGGACAAGTTCAGGGAAGAATGTCAAAGACTCACAGCAGATCTCAAGGAGGCAATGGAGGAAGCAGTAGAAGTGATCAGAGAAGTACCAGGGAGATGAGAGAATGAGAGAAGAGAGAAGAGCCTGGAGCTGGTAGGTGAGGGAACGTATGTGGATCGAGTGAGGAGGAACATGGCACTGCCACCACCAATGCATGCTGTAGTTATAGCATGAGGGGAGATGCAGAAGTGACATGTGTGGTTGGTAAAGGCTGCTGGCTTGGAGGGGGATGGGATGGCAGAGCTGACAGAGAAGAAATTGGTGGAGAAAGCCAATGTGGCTTTGGAATTGATGGGGCTGCAAGCAGAAGACAAGCCAGCAGGGACATGATTTGTGAGGGTGAGCAAGTTGAATGGAATGGGAGGGGTGATGTATGAGATGGATTTGGAGGAGGCAGCTGAATGGTTGAAAGGTGGTGACATGATGAAGGTGTTCATAGCAAAGATGGGGTCAATGGCAGACTATAGGGCACAGATGTACAAAGTGGTGGTGGACTGTGTCCCAACAACACTGGATATGGGCCAGATGGGGGCACTGGAATTGATAGAACAAGTGAGCAGGTTACAAACGGCAGCAATCTGTGAGGCACAGTGGATCAAGCCAGTACACTTGAGGACCCCAGGACAGAGGACAGCGCTTGCCATCTTTGGGTTTTCCACATGCGAGGGAGCTAACCATGTGATCAGATTTGGTTTATTCATGGAAGGGAAGAAGGTGTGGGTGAGGAAACAACTTCCAGAGCCCAGATGCTGCCTCAAATGCCAATGCTTAAGGAAACACAGGGCAGCAAAATGCACATTGATACACGAAGTCTGTGGGCAGTGCAGGAAGCAGCACAGAACCAGCGACTGCCAGGAGACAGACCAGGGCATGTTCACATGTTCCAACTGCAAAACAGCAAACAATGGGAACCAGGGAGGTCATGGCGCATTGGATTGTGGTATTCTTAGAGTTGGTAGAGCAAGTGAACCAATTATGCTGCAAAAACAAGTACAGTTTCTTCTGCACAGCCAATCCAAAGACATGGGAGACACTTGAGGATGGGGAAGTACACAAGAACTTTCAGGATGCATCATGGGAGAGAGACAGGAACTGGAAAGGCAGATGGACCCAAGGGAACGTGCAATGCAATCAGGGAGGAGGACAAGGTCAGTTGGCAGGAGGTTGATGGGGAGAGGGAGGCAACTTGGGAGCAGGGAGCAACAGGTGGGCAGGAGGGCAGACAGAGTGACTAAGGGGAGAGGCAGCGGACAGAGGTGGGAGCAGGGAAATGGGAAGAGGGGGATTTGGAGCAGGTGGAGCACAGGGTGGGGCAGTAAACAGGAACTACAGGCAGGAAACACAAAGAACCAGTGGACCAATGCAGTCTATGCTTGACTTGTGGGTGACTGGAGGCAGCAGGACATGGGCAGATCAGATGAACACAAACATAGCAGCAAATGCACACATGCAGTTGGGTGAGATGAGGGGTACTAGCAGTCAACAAGCCAACCCCATAGTCCATGCCTGATACAATGGAAATACATGAACCATGAAGGCTGAGGATATGGCAGCAAAACCTGAACTGTTCCCTGGAGGGTCAACTCGACCTACTCCAATCACTGAGAGCCAAGGACTATGATCTCACAATGTTACAGGAACCGCATATAGATTTTCTAGGAAGGACTAGATCCAACCTGCACTGGACAGTTGTATACCCCAAGTGGCATTTGGCAGACCCAAGTGCCACCTGCTCCATCATTTTTGTAAACTGAAACTTAACTTCAAACAACTGGACTGAAATATCCCTCCTATCGCTGGACATGACTGGGATTCGACTTTGCAGAGACTCTGGTATAATCCATATTATCAACATATACAATGACTGCAAACATAATGGAAGTTTAGAAGTGGTGAAGGAGTACATGAGGGGGAGAGTATGGGAGCAAGTGGAGGGGGAGAGAGTGCAGTACATATGGCTAGGCAACTTCAACTGACACCACCCATTGTGGGATGAAGAGCGGAATGCACATCTGTTCATGACAGCTGCATTGGAAGCAACCAGCCCCTGCTTAACATGATCACTAGGTACAACATGAAGATGGCACTGCAAAAAGACATACCAACACTGGAAGCCAGTTCAACCAAAAACTATATGTGAGTGGACAATGTATTTTGTTCTGCAATGCTGCTTGGCACATTCATTACATGCAACACAGATCCACAGCAATGACCACAGAAGACAGACCACATGCCATAATGGACTGGGACAAGTTTTGTGAAACTTTGGAAGCTGGGCTCGCAGCACTGCCTGAACCAGAGGAACTCACCATGATAGCACAGTTCCATGCCACACTCGAACAGCTAGACCTGGTAATCAAAGCAGCCATTGTGAAACATGTACCAATGTCAAAACTCAGTCCATACTCAAAGCGTTGGTGGTTGAAAGAGTTGGCTGCACTAAAGAAGGTGAAGGAGAAGCTGGCAAGAAGGTCATATGAGAGGCAAGTGGCATAAGAGGATCCAATACATGAAGCATTCCGGCAGGCAAGGAACAACTACTCTGAGGCAATCTGAACCATGAAGGCAGAACATTGGACAGAGTGGCTGGAGTCGCTGGATGGGGAGGAGGTGGGGTCAGCAAACCAGCTAGTAATGGGACCAGTGTCAGATGGTGGGAGGGGCTGAGTGCCAACACTACAGGTGAAAGACCCAATCATGAAGGTGGTTACACAAGAGGCATGTACCAACAAAGATAAGGGGGACCTTTTCTACCAAACCTTCTTTCCAGCTCGCACAGCACCACCAGTCCCAGCCCCCACCAAGCCATATCCCCCAGCAAAGTGGGAATACGAACCAGTCACAGATGAGCAGATCTGCCAGGCAATAAGGAAGATGAAGCCTTGGAAAGCTATGAGATTGGGCATGGTTCCAAACTCGGTGTTTGTACATGCATGAGAGCTGTTAATCCCACATCTAGGTCCAATTTTCCGAGCTACTGACACCCTCAAGGTCTATCCAAGTGACTGGAAGGTGACTGAAACACCAGTGCTGAAGAAGCCAGGCAAAGCAGACTACACATCACCAAACACATGGAGGCCTATAGTGTTGTCCAACAGCTATATGCAACTGCTGAATGGGTGCAAAACAGAAGATCTGGTACTGATGTGCAAAAATACAGGAGTCCTCCCCCCCAATCACTTTGGAGGAAGGCCAGGAAGGGTGACTACTGACTCAATACACCTGATGGTGAAACAGTGAAGGATGCATGGAGGAAGGGGGAAGTGGCATCATTGTTATGTTTAGATGTGAAGGGAGTGTTTCCAAGTACAGTGGTGGATGTGTTGAAGCATGAGATGCATCAACATGGGCTGCCAGAGGGACATGTAGAGTGGTTGGGGAGATGGCTGGTGGGCAGGCAGACAACACTGGTATTTGACGACTATCGGTCAGAAATTTTTGATATTGAAGATGGGCTGGACCAGGGTGATGCACAGTCACTGATTGCATGGATCATCTACAACTTGCTAATATTGCAAATCTTCCAGAAGTTGGCAAAGGAGACGGGGCTGCTATATGTTGATGACACGGCAGCTTTTGTGACTGGTGCAGACTTCCATGTAACCCACAACAAGCTGAGAGACATTATGAACTGTGAAGGAGGGATACTGGAGTGGGCCAAAGCACATAACTGTTCATTTGGAATCAAGAAGTTCCAGCTGGTTGACCTGTCACAATGAAAGATACAGGACCCTTTCTGACCATGCAAATGAATACCAACCCCACAACCAGCCTTCATACTCAATGGCCAATGGATTGAGTCAACCACAACAGTCAAGTTCCTAGGGCTACATATTGACAGGGAGCTAAGGTGGAAGGAGCAGATGGCAGCGGTGCTGGGGAAAGGACAGGATTGGCTGGGACAATGTGGTAGGATTGCAAGGCCATCAGGGGGAATATCAGGGCAACACATGCATCGGTTGTACCTGTCAGTGGTGAGACCACAGATGTTATATGGGGCAGACATGTTCTTGGGACTGGCACTATGGAGTGCATCTTTCAAATCTAACAAAGGTGGACATGTGGCACTCAACAAACTAGCCTCCAGTCAGAGGAGAGCAGCAATACTCATTGTGGGCAGGATGTGTACCTCACCTACAGACATGCTAGACATACATGCCAACCTCCTACTGTTTCACCTTCTAGTCAACAAAGTCCATTTTCAAGCTGTGCTACACCTGGCAATGCTCCCCATTACGCATCCATTACACAACCCAGTAAAACAAGTGGCCAAACAATTTGTTAAAAAACACCACATGCCACTACACGAAATGATGCACACATTCAAGTTGAAACCAGAGCTCATGGAGAAGATTTCAGCAGTGCAACAAGGGCCTAAGTGGAAGCCCAACATGACATTACACATTGCAGATAGTAAGGAGCAGGTGAAGGAGAAGGAAGGACCAGATAGATCGAGGGTGAAGGTGTATACAGATGGCTCAGGGTATGAGGGACAGGTGGGAGCAGTGGCAGTGCTGTACTGAGATGGGGAGGTTAGGAGTAGAAGTAGAATGAGGTTAGGATCCATACAGCACCACACCGTATATGAAGGGGAGGGGGTAGGGATGATTCTGGGTTTGGAGCTAATCAGAGAGGAGTGACATGCAAACAGAATGATACCAATGGGAGTTGACAACACATTGGCCATCACAGTGACACATTCAATCAAACCAGGGCCAGGACATTACCTATGGGATCTGTTCCACTGGAAGCTGCAAATGGTGACTGACAGGCACCAGGACATGGATCTACTGGTAAGGTGGATGTCTGGACACATTGACATTGAAGGAAATGAGGAAGCTGACAAGGAAGCCAAGGAAGCAGCCAAAGACAGATCCACAGAAGTTGCCCTCACAATTACGGAAAATGCTACCATGCAGCAAATCGGCAGTCCAGCAGGCATTCCATGTGAAACTGAAGTGAGCAGCAGTGAAAGTGTGGCAGAGGTTGCCAGGGCATGAACAGATTAAGTGGATAGACCCAGCACTGCCATCTTACAGGGTTCAGCAAATAAATGTTGAAAATGCTACACAAACATGCAAGCCTACTATTTCAATTGCGATCAGGACATGCCCCCTTGAATATGCACTTACACCAAGTCCAAAAAGCCGACTCCCCAATTTGCCCATGCTGTCACCAACACAACGAAACTGTAATGCACTATGTGATGCATTGCCCAGCCCACAAGAATGTGAGATGCACGATGATATGAGCGGGTGGAAGAGGAGCTAGAGACCTACCCAAGTTGCTTACAGAACCCAAGCTGTTCCTTCATCTCTTTCGATTCATTGGCCACAGCAGACACATGCAGTCTGTCTTTGGGGAAATCCCTGACCAGCCCACACCATAATGGCCCCACAAATACTGCCTTCCTCACTAATATACTTTACAGCAACCTGACATTATGTCTACTATTTCATGTGGGATCCCCGCTGCGAGTGTTGCACTGTGACACTCATAGCTGATGTGAAGAACCTCTTTCCCCACAGGCAATTAATTAGATATGTAGTTACAGTTGTGTTTTTGTCTACCATATGGTTCGCCACAAAGGACAATAAAAAAACATGGTACATGGGTATATACAGTCACTAATGGTCTCCATGAGATGAAGTAGAGTAACAAAGAGAATAGGTGAGTAGGTAAAGATCCTACCTTGTAGGACAAAGTATTGACTATTTGGATTACCTGTAGGACTACTAAGTGTGTCCAGGAGGAGTTTTGGAGGATAGGTGAAGTGTTTTACTCATGATGAGCCAAGTTCACTGTTGTTGATTGGGTACCCATGTCCTGGTGAGTCAAGACCTTCCCTCCATGCTATGCACTTTATTTACCCTCATTATGCTTTATTGTTAGGCCTAGAAATTGAAGAAAGTGAATGTTTTGGTGCCATGGATCTCACAGGGTAAGCATACCTCTTCCTGACTCCATATTCACTTTTCTGGCTATATTAACAACTGTAGGGTCTTTAGGGGGTCTATTATATCGTTTATTAGGACTGTTATACCTTATTTCCATGTGCATTTTTGAGGTGGAAGGTCTAGGGAAATAGGTAAGTGATAAACTCCCCCCCCCCCTCCCATACAGGTGCATTTATACCAAACCCCTGTCTCCCAACTCTTTGTATCACTCTTTCCCTGTCATTAACATACTATATAAATCATTTCCCAGCCTTGTATGTAAATGTAGTAGAGTCCCTCAATGAAGGGGAAGAGACCCCCCTCTTCCCCTTCTGAAGGGAGAATGTTGATTTACAAGCTTGATATAGATGAAAAAGCGAAAATATATGTTTATTAACACTATATATGCATGTACAAGTGTCATATGCAAAAGAAGCAAAGGAAAATGTCCAGGAATGAATGTAATAGCATGCTCATCATCAGGAATGATGAGTGCATGGTTAGCCAAAGTGTCAGCACACATTGATGAACTGTGGGAACACTGTTAACTGTTAGTAATCTGGAAATGCTGGTCGGCTGGACATTGTTTGATGGTTGGCTAACAGCTTTGTTGATCCATTGATCAAAAAAGGTGCTGTCCAGGTTCTGTTGCCATAGCTATGATGTGGCTATGATGTCTGTGATAATATGGTAATGGGTATACCAGTGTGATCAAGTAATTTCATAACACCTTCCCATTTCTCTCCCACACACAGGAGAGTTTGATCCTTGACCTTCCCACTCTTCCCTACAACTGTATATGGAGAGGTTACACATAGCTTACATATATATGCTCCAACAAACTTCAAAATCAGAATTTCTAAGTTCCCACCTCATCTCCTGCCACATCGTTGTTTTTTTGCCACATTGACTTCCATCTCTCTCCAGACAAGCCTAGCTTGAGGGAACTAGCACAGTATCATCTTATCTTAGGATTTGTACAGGCAAAGAGATATATAGAATCCCTGTATAATAGTTTCATGTAATGATAAAAATGATTTATATCCTCATTCCATTGAGAACCCCCAAGAGAATCAAATTTATTAGGTTTACCCAATAATATTCACCTGATCTCATTGTGCTCTGAATATGGTGTGATGGGCTCATTAAGTGATTGAGGTAGTGTGTCAAATTTCTTGTTGCATCTAAACTGGTCGATACTGGCTAACAACATTGGTCCGTCTCGATTTCCCTTGCTCAGCTCTGAGCCAATTTTGACTGGGGTCAAACATTGCCATACCCAGGCAATATACCGCACCCATTCCCACGGTTTTGCTGGTTTTTATGGGTATACCAATAGCCATGTGACCACATGACTTTGTTGATCAATGAACATCCTGTTCCTGCAGTTTTATGGATAAGTTTTACATGTATACCATTAGCCATGTGACCACATGACTTTGTTGATCAATCAATCATTGACAACATCAACATCAACATCAACATCAACATCAATGACAACCCTTCTAGGCAACAATGGCCACCACCACCCCTCTCCCTCACTGCAAATGGGTTCTTTGCTTTTTTCTGGGCAACAACAGTGATAAGACCACCTCATGTCGAGCACTCGGAAAACATCATATAGTTTTCACATTCTGCATATGAACAGCTACGAACAGTTCTATCAACTTTGAACACATTTTTGAGCTATATAGAGCAATAGCAAGCCATTTGAACACCTTTGCACTCAATGTTGAACATTTGCAGGAGTACATGCACATTGTATGACCACTATCCATCATCAATCGACAAATTTGACCATGTTCTGAACATTCAATTGAGCTTGAACAAATATATCAAGATCTTGAACTTTTCAATTTTTTTCAAACAAGCTCAAACTTCATCGAACCCCTTTGTGATATGTTCTTCCATCTATCAAGTCTATGAATGATCTACGAACATCCATGAACATCTGCAAACATGTTGAATGTCATCAATCAATCTTGAAAATATTCGAATGAACTTAGAACATACTTCATGCACCTCGGTGGCCATTATCTCATCATTGGACACTCGTACCACACCCCTGCATCTTGCAACATTGTTTGACAAGCCTATCACATGGAGAACAATAGATAAGATCATTATTTGAAGGACATGAGAAGTATTTTGAGATATTTCTAACTCCTCAAAGGGAACATGAGTTTGTACCTTTTGATTTCACTTCATTTACCTCCTTTTCACATCATTCCATCATTTACCCATAGTTATTAGCCCCTTTTGATCATTACAGCCTGCCTCATGTTCAACACATGGACACCTTTCTTTTTAGGACTACTTTTCATATGTCATATATACTTTGTATTATGTACTGTTTCAAGGGAGAATCCCATCGTGTTATCGTCCCAGTAGTCTGATTCAAGAGGCTGTACTCTTGAGTCCAAGTCTTTCATTCTAGTTTGAAGTTTTGCGATATTGTCACGATCTTCTACAATATTTATTGAACCTCTGTATCGAGCCCCTCGTACCTTGCTTTTACCTTGCATCAAAAATATTCCCCTCGCTTTTGGTCCTATTATCATCCTCCCATCATCTCCCCTTTCATTGATCCCATTTTGTAGTCTGATTGAGCTTGATGTTTGATTGAATGCTTGATATTCCATCAAACACCACTTGTTATTCCTCACATTCCCTTGCTATTGAGTCCCCCAACCTTGACCTAGGTCCCAAAGTTCAGTACCACTTCACTACCTTCCTCTAACCTGTGTTATACCATACAAAGCCTTTTGTAGGGTTTTGTTGTGGGTTTCCTGGTCAAGTATTATCAATGGCATCCCCACTCCCTCCCTTGCTTCAAATGCAGGTGAGGGTTCTGGTCTTTTTTGGGTGCTGGCCTGTGAAGGCTGCAGCACCACTGCACATGGTCCAAGCAATTCCTCTGGACATCCAGGTTTTGCTCGCCCAGTGGTTGCTGTAGCTGTAGCATGTGCCAGATCCACCCCCTATCCCCACATTCTGGACCCCCTGTTGCAACTCTCGTGTCACTGCCAACAATGGTGGCTAGTCTTGCTGCAAAACCCCCTGAAATGAAGACTTTGGCAATGAGTAGCACACAGACAACTACTATGACATTGATGGCAGTTACACAGATAGCCTACAGCTCAGGAAACACAGTTATGACAGGATGAGCAGCCATGTTTGCATGAACATGTCATTTGTTCAATGGACGATTCCTGCCAGGTCTGCAAACCCCAGCAACAACCCACACCTCCTCCAAGATGCCCTAGCTCACTCCACAAGCCTAGAACAACACAACCTTGGTGGAACCAACTTACGAACCCCACATTTTGTCTGGACTGAGGATGCTGGGGACTTATCTATGGTTTCGCAATTAAAATACATTGTAAATAGACTAATAATTGGTCCAGTACTACATTAACAGTACCTACCTATTTGCACATAATTGTTTGCAGCAGAACTCGTTAGGCCACTTGGCTTGGCTGCAAAACATGATCACATGGGTTTGCCTTGTTTGTTGTGTTGTACATACTTATCTCCAAATTTCTTTGCAATTTGCACTACTATGCCAAAAGCAGCTTGGACAACTCCTGAGCAGCATGCCTGGCTTTACAATCTGCTTGCAGGTTTTTGTGAAGCACAGGAGAGTAAAACAGTTCCCACTTTTCTTGCTAAAGTTTACGAAGACTTCCATGACAAATGGCCTGCTGATGCCCTGTCTGCTAAGGAGATAGAGTTATGATGGTTTTGTTTGGCATATGATAATATTGGGCAGCAAATTCATGACTGGATTTATAATAAGAGTCGTGGTTCGAGTTTGGGTTCTGGCACTCAAAGGTTCTAAATCTCAAGAGCACTTCACGACTATTACATCACTGGCAAGCATTTGCAAAGTTATATGGAGAAGAGCTTAAACTGAAGTTCAACACTGAGTGGGAAGCACATAAAGAAGCCAATCTGACTAAGGAGTTTACACATCATGATGGCTTCACCTTTCATAACCAGAAGATGCAAGAATGGTACAATTCAGCTGATGAAACAACCAAGGAAAAGGTAGAAGAGTTTCAGCAGGACTACAAGTCCATGGATAGGGAAGGTGATAATCCCAATTGCACACTACAAAAGTAAGTGTTGCAAATCTGGGCCATCATGACTTGAATTATATTATAATTTGTGATAGCCATATTGACATGCTTCCTTGTACAATCAAAGATGCTGCCAAGAATATCATCAGGCAAACGGGTTGGGCTTGTACAATCACTGTGGGAGGACCAATGCCTCAAATAGGAGGTGCCATTCAAACTCTTGTCTAAGTGACTTGACCCATTGTTTCTCGTGATTCTAACCTTCAAATTGATAGCTTGAATGAAGGAACTACATTAAAGGGTCAATCATTGGCCCAATTTCTTGAAGCTGCTTATGGTGACCAGTCTTAAAAGCATCCAGTATTCAGAGCTGATTGTTTGCAATAGATAAGAAGACTTGCAATTCCTGAGCATTGGAAGGTCTCTCACATGAAGCCACTCCTGCACCTGCTGATGTCAATACTACTCCTTCTGCATCTGTTGATGTCAACACTACCCCTTCTGCACCTGCTGATGTTGATACTACCTCTTCTGCATCTACTGTGAAATTTTCTGATTATGAGAAGGAACAAGAGAGTAATATTGCAAGAAATAATCAATTATTACATGAACTGGGATTGGGTGAAGGGGCTCCAAATTTGTTCAACAAACTGTCAAAAAAGGGAAAGGGCAAGAAAATGAAGTAAGTAAAATTTATTTGCTTTGACTATGAGGCTAATGTAAATGAAGAGTTGTTTCTAATGCTGGAGACACAACAAGGGCATCATCACCTGAGCATTCACCAACTTCTAATGTTGTAAATTCAACCCAATCAACTGTTACGAAGGCAACTGAAACCATTCCAAATGCAGCATCCCTGATATCACCCTCTGCCTCCACACCTTCCAGTGATGATATACTTGTACCCCAATGTCCTACGGCCGACAAAGCAGACAGTGCTGTCATTGCTATTCTTCCTTTCTTGAAGAAGATTTCAGATGAAGAGTTTTGGGTCAATCTATTGAAAAACTGGGTTTTGTTCAAGACTGAAAATCCACCAAAAACTGTAAGTGCTAGCTAATTACCAATTCATAACTTAACAGTAGCAATGTCTAGCATTTGCCTACCAAGAATCGACCTGGTGAGATTGGAGTATGGCTGAAGAATGGCCACCAGTTACAAGCTGGCCAAATGCCACAGTTGAAGAATATCAAAGATTTTGGCAATCACTGGTTTGCATGGTGGAAGGCTATCCAGCCAGGCTGGTGGGGTGATGAACTCTCTCAACTTATACCTTCTGACCCTTTATGGTCACAGCTGTTATGTGGTGGAGCGAATGGCTTTCTTGTTGTTATTCTTGCTTTGGCTTGGTGGATGCAAGGTAATGCTTCCTCTGGTGATTCTGATTTGCCTCATCTTAAAACAGCAGTGGTAGATGTTAGTTGGGCTTTGGTCCAGCTAAAGATTGCCTTGGCTGCCAGAGAGGATCAGGGGAACAATTGAGGGATTGATGACACTGAAAATGAGGAATTGCCTGCCACAAAAAATATGTGGTGTCCTTTTTTTATAGATCAAACTAACATTTATCAGATCTTGAATTACTCATCCACATTAATTATACTTTGTGGTATCCAATAGACTAGAATTATAATCACATCTGTTTGGCAATGATTTCTGCTATGACTTAAAATAGAGTGAAATACTATTTGTTCATTAGCAATGGTTTACAATAGTTCAAATATTATTTACAAGCATTAAAAATGAGTCCAACAATGATTAAAAATGTGCCCTAGTACCATTTACAACGATTAACAATGGGCCCCAGTACCATTTACAGTGATTAACAATGTATTACAATGGGTGCCAGTACCATTTACAGTGATTAACAATGTATTAAAATGGGTGCCAGTACCATTAACAATGTACTACAGTTGGTTGTGGTACCATCTACAATCATTAACAATCATTAACAATAACATCTACTACATCTATCAGATATCTATTACAATGTCATTGTAATAAAACCATTGGTACTGTGCACAATGGCCTATTGACTAGCACCAATAGATTGTTAACAATAATGCCAGCCACAACTCCACAGCCTGGGAACATGTTCTGCAAGCTTGTTCCCACTCTGGCGCTGTGATAATACTCAACCCAGAAACCTAAACAAAGCACAAAAATGGCTCTGTTCAGTATAACACAAGTAAGAGGAAGGTTGTGAGTCGTTCTAAGCTTTCACCGATCTCTGGAAATGATTGACGAATTGATGGGATGCTATATCGGGATATGCGATGCTATTTTTGGAGCTTCAAAGCTATTTTTGGATGTTTTCGAGGATCTTCAAGAGATCTTCAAGACTGCAAAATGGGTTTCAATGGTAGGAATGAGTGACGTGAGGATATAGCAAGGTGTGGGAGGTAATATTGAGGTCTTTGAAGTGGTTTTCACAATGTGCCATTGATTTTCAAGGATTTTCGAGATTTTTGAGGATTTGAAAATGCTGTTAGATAACAATCATGGATAGAATGAGTTGCAATAAAATCCGATGAATTTTTGGATTGAAACTTCATGACTAATGATGAGAAGAGAGTTCTAGCTCTCAACTCTTAACACTATGTATATGAATAGGGGACACTTCCCTTCTCTTATTCAATGTAAATAATACAAGTTTTATGTAGTTTAAAAGAATAAAGCTAAAAGGGGAAATGAAGTACAAAGAAAACATGAGGCAAAAGAAAACATATGGAGATCCAAAACGAGTTTATGAACCATATGGAATGATAACCATGAGTCAAGGGAGTGTGGGAGACAATAAATCGAAATACAGACTGTCCTTTTGTTGTATGTATCCGAAAATATTGCAAACTGCCTCAAGGTGATATAGTGCACATGTCGGTGGCTGACACGAGGCTTGTTGAAGTAGATTAGGCACGGAGTAATGATAGAACGTGTGCGATAGTGTCTGGGGGCATGTAGAAGTAATATCAATAGTGTGAAAATTTGAAAAAAGCTTGAAAATGATTGGAACACTGCAATAAGCTCAAAAAAGGCTGGGGTGTTCACAATAATACATTGAGGATGTTCTGGGAGTGTTGCAAAGTAGTTGACAATTATTTGAAAGGTCCACAATCATTGGAAACATCTGAAAGTAGCTCGAAATATCGCAAAATGCTAAAAATAACTGAAATTTGATTGAAAACCAGCGGGAACTGATCACAAAGGTTCAGGGAGTGATTGTAAATTATCATCAACAAGTAGGGGTATGTGTGAATGGGTGAAACTCATTTCAGAGCTTGATGTGATTTGTGGACCTATCAGCAGACCCTCCCCCCATTTTCGCACCCAATCACCCCATCATGTTACACACCTTTGGTGCAGAGTGTTTCTGCACCAACTAAACTGAAGGAGGCATCGGTGCTTGTCTGCTTTTGCTGTGGACAACCTGGACATGTGTGACCTGACTGCCCAGAATGTTTTGATGTCTAATACATGGATGGAGGTGAACAACAGGATTTTGTGCTGGAGGGACTCGCAGCGCTAGATGTGAGCAAGGCAAACAAGGAGCCTACTGTAGAATTAAAGGAGGATTTTCACAACAACAGCGAGTGAGCAGTATGCCACCATTGTCCATGAAGAATCATGCAGTGTTGTCAGTAGATGAAGTGTACAAATCAGATTCTATTTCATCAACTGATCTCTATGCAAACAATGCACAAGTTGTAGTAACCCCTTCCTATCCTTGTTTGTGCTTCTGCAAGTGCCCTAAGTGGGAGAAATGACTCCCAAACCACACTACATTGTAGCAGCGACCCCAAGCCCTCACTCATTCAAACTTGATGTATCACTGCAAACCACTGATACTGGTGCTGTGCATGCAACCAAGGCACTTCTTGACTGTGGTTCCACTGGTCTGTTTGTTAGTTCCACATTCATTGTGCAAAACCACCTCACAACAAAATCACTTAGCCGACCCATCCCCATATTCAATGTTGATGGTTCACTGAATGAAGCAGGTGATGTCTGAGAGGTCGTAGAGGTCCTACTACGCTTTTGCAACCATTCCAAATGTATGACTTTTGCAGTGACTGGCATCAGCAAGCAGGATGTCATTCTCAGCCTCACCTGGCTCCAGGAGCATAAACCCTGAAGTTGATTGGAAAACTAATGAGGTCAAAATGAGTTGATGCCTGAACCACTGCCACACATGTCATAATGAGATGAACAAATAGTGCAAAAGTGCTTTTCATGAAAGGGCAAGTACTCATACCTGTTGTGCAGGTCCCATGCCTACCCCTGACATAAAGAAGGACATTCTGGACCTTGCACAGCTGGTTGATGATGATAACAACAACAAAGACCATGATGAACTGCCCCTTTCGAACAAGGACTTGCTAAAAGAGGGAGATCACATCTTCATCACTACCATCCCATGCAAAGCAGAATTCACTTGTGCCATGTCCAACATTTTGCAGCACCTAGCCAAGGCCTTCCATAAGTATTTGCAACCAAAGTCATTTCATGAATCAGTCCCTGTGCACTTCTATGAGTTCAAGGACCTATTCACGAAGTTGTCATTTGACCACTTGCCTAATTGAAAGGTGTGGTATCATGTGATAAAACTCATTCCTTGCACAAAAGCCTCTAGCTGCAAGGCCTACCCCCTTGCACCCGATGAACAGGCCGAGATGGATGAATTCATCCAGGAAAACCTAGCCACCAGCCACATTCACCCCTTGAAATCACCCATGGCATCCCCCATCTTCTTTATCAAGAAGAAGGACAGATCCCTCCAGCTTGTACAAGATTATCGTGCTCTCAACATCCTCATGATCAAAAACCAATATCTGCTACCACTGATTTTGGAACTTGTGAATCAATTATGAGGCACAGAATACTTTACAAAGCTTGATGTGCAATTGTTAAGACAAGTGTCTCAACCCAAGTACAAGCACTTCTTGTCTGTTGATATAGATCAACAATCAAAGGTTCTGTCTGTTTACCAGAGGATTTCTCGGTAACGTATTCCTGTTCTTACTCAGAGGCTTCTTGGGTAAGTCTTCAGGAGATCGAGGAGTCACCAACTCAGAGTCTTTCTGAGTGGTTCTAAGAAGTTGTGCTTGTTGAGTTAAGACAGTAGATTGCTTAGGTCAAGCTGAAGAGCAAGACCTCTAACTACTGGAGTTTATATACATGAAGAGCATCTCTTATCTACCAATAGGCAAAATGGATGTCTATCACTAAAATGTCCATAAAGAAAGAGGAGATGAATATCAAGGAAACAATAGGGTGCTAGTCTGGGCCAGGTAGGGTAAGCATGATGTGGTAAGATATTAGTAAAGGGGCTGGGCCGAGGTAGTAAGCATTTATGAATAATGAAGAAAAGAAAAGAAAATAAATGTTCCAGCTTGTCCATTGTCTGCAAGATTTGTAACAGTGATGGGGGTACAATAACATGCACATGAAAAAAGGCAATGAGTGGAAAGCCACTTTTCACACAAATTGCAGGCTTTTTGAACCCTTGGTGATGTTTTTTGGACTCATAAACTCCCCTTCCACATTTCAAATAATGATGAATGAAATATTTCAAGATCTCATCATGGAAGGAGTGGTCTGTGTCTACCTGGACAACATCCTCATCTTTATGAAGTCAATTGACAAGTATTGGTGCATTATGCACCTTATCCTGGAACACCTTTGGGTGCACAAACTCTTTTTGTGACATGACAAGTGTGAGTTTGAGCAAACAATGATTGAGTACCTTGGCCCCATCATATCTGAGGGTGAAATTCATATGGATCCTATCAAGGTAGCCAGGGTCACCGAATGGCCCACCCCCACAACATGCAAGGAGGTGCAGTTGTCCCTGGGGTTCATGAATTTCTATTGGTGCTTCATTGAAGACTTTTCGCATCATGTGAAACCCCTCTTTGAGCTCATGAAGGAGTGCAAATGGGAGTGGGGACCATTAGAACAAGCCACTTTTGATGAAATCATGGATTGGGTTACATCCTCCCTTATTCTCTGTTTCACTGACAATTCCAAAGCATTTCACATCAAGGTGGACAGCTCAGATTATGTGACTATCACAGCAATTGGCCAATGATCTCAAGTGGCACCCCACCACATTCTACTTGAAATCGCTCAATGTGGTTGAGTGAAATTATGAGATCCATGACAAGGAGATGTTTGTGGTGATGAGATCACCAGAGGAATGGAGGCATTTCCTTGAAGGTGCGAAACACAAAGTCAAGATCTGGACTGACCACAAGAATCTGGAGTACTTCATGACCACAAAAAAGCTAAATTGCAGACAAGCACATTGGTCACTCTATCTTTCATGGTTTGACTTTGTCACACACCACTGTCCTGGGAAGAGCATGGGTAAATGTGATGCACTTTCACAACTAGCTGATCATGCTAATGGCACTGACAATAATCATGACACAACCCTACTCCGCCCCAAATTCTTCGTGATTTGTGCACTCAAAGGGGTGATGATTGAAGAAGCCAAGCAAAATATCTTGTGCAAAGTGTGAAAGGGGGTTCGGGATGGAAAGAGTGAGGATGCAGTGGTATCAGCAATGAAGGAGCTGGATAGGGTGAAGGGCAAAACCTTGCGAAGTTCAGAGTGGACAGAGGAGGATGGATTATGGGGGTTTAGTGATCGCATTTATGTTCTGCTCATACCAGACTTATGATGCAGAATTGCTGAACAGCATCATGACTCCAAGATCAGTGGACATGTGGGGTGCTGGAAGACACTCAAACTTATCTTGTGCAACTACTGGTGGCCGAACATGTCATGCTTTGTCAGTCAGTACTGCATGGCTTGCGATCTGTGTCTTCTCACAAAGGTGCAGAAGCACTGACCTTTTGGCAAACTACACCCCCTTTCAATCCCTGAGAACTGCTGGGATGTAGTAAGTGTTGATTTCATCACCAAACTTCCTGACTCCCATGGATTCAATGCAACAATGGTGGTGGTAGACTTGGTGAGCAAGTGCAGCCATTTCATACTGACTCACACCACTGTTACAGCACTGGGGTTGGTGCAATTGTACTTGCAGAATATGTGGAAACTCCATGGTCTGCTGAAGTCAATGCTCTCAGATTGGGGACTGCAGTTTGTAGCACAATTCATGTGTGAGCTGTATTGTTTGCTAGGCATCATCATCTTGGCATCCATGGCATATCACCCACAGTCTGATGGGCAGACTTGAGCAAGTCAATCAGGAACTTGAACAGTGCATTCACATTTTCGTGAATGAGTGCCAGAATGACTGGGACATGCTGCTACCTCAGGGCGAATTCACATACAATAACCATGTCCACTCTTCCACACAGCACTCCCCCTTCTTCATCGATACTGGCTGACACCCATGAATGGGTTTTGAGCCCAACCAGTGACCCTCAGGGCTCAAGGCAGTCAAGAAGTTTGTGGGTCAAGTGAAATCAATGTTGGAGGAGGCTCGTGCCACCCTTGCAAAATCAAAGAATGATATGGCAAGGTACTATAACCAGTGGCACATTCCCACACCAGTTTTTGTGATTGGTGAAATTGTCATTTTGGATGCTTCAGACATTAGCACAATGAGACCCACAAAGAAATTCACACATCACTTCCTGGGGCCATACCCAGTCTGTGCCCTGTTGGCTCGCATGCCTATTGCCTCCTACTACCCCCACTGATGGCACAAATACACCTGGTGTTCCACATCGTTAAGCTCATGCCCATTCCATCAGACCCAATTGAAGGGCACCATGCAAGACTGCCACTAAGGAATAGCAGGGGTACATGTAATACTGTGAGTATTGGGTCATGTGTATGCCTGGTGATAATACTATACCAGGAAACCAACAACAAAACCCTACAAAAGGCTTTGTATGGTATAACACAGGTTAGAGGAAGGTAGCGAGGTGGTACTGAACTTCAGGACCTAGGTCAAGGTTGGGGGACTTGATAGCAAGGGAATGTGAGGAATAACAAGTGGTGTTCAATGAAATATCAAGTGTTCAATCAAATATCAAGCTCAATCAGACTACAAAATGGGATCAATGAAAGGGGAGATGATGGGAGGATGATAATAGGACCAAAAGCGAGGGGAATATTTTTGATGCAAGGTAAAAGCAAGGTACGAGGGGCTCGATACAGAGGTTCAATAAATATTGTAGAAGATCGTGACAATATCGCAAAACTTCAAACTAGAATGAAAGACTTGGACTCAAGAGTACAGCCTCTTGAATCAGACTACTGGGACGATAACACGATGGGATTCTCCCTTGAAACAGTACATAATACAAAGTATATATGACATATGAAAAGTAGTCCTAAAAGAAAGGTGTCCATGTGTTGAACATGAGGCAGGCTGTAATGATCAAAAGGGGCTAAAGACCACAGGTAAATGACAAATTGATGTGAAAAGGAGGTAAACAAAGTGAAATCAAAAGGTACATACTTGTGTTCCCTTTGAGGAGTTTGAAATATATCAAAATACTTCTCATGTCCTTCAAATAATGATCTTATCTATTGTTCTCCATGCGATAGGCTTGTCAAACAATGTCATGAGGTGTGGGGGTGTGGTACAAGTGTACGATGATGAGATAATGACTGCCAAGGTGCATGAAGTATGTTCAACATTCGTTCGAAGATTTTATGTGAGGAACATATTGTGAAGATGTTCAAGAACGCTCGAAGAAGATCATTGAAGTTTGAGCTCAATCTAAATAGTTCAAAAAATATCAAAAATATCAAGAGTATGATATTTGTGTTCGAGCTTGATCAATTGTGCAAAACTGATCGATACTTGATGAATGAGGTTCGAAAGAGCTCATGCCAGGTATTGGAGCATTGTGCTAGTGCTTGACATCAATGCAAAGATGTTTGAAACTGTTCGATATTGCTCAAAAATGATCGAACTGCCATATAGAACTCATATGCAGAATGTGAAAAGTACTGGCATGTTTCCTGAGTACTACCTGCAATGTAAACGTATCACCAGGTATGGGTACGGGTTTGGGATTGCCATACCCAGGGAAAACCATATCCTTTACACACAGGTGATAGGTCCACCTTGCAGCAGGAGCTCTGGGAGTATCTGGGAGTACTCAGGTACTTTTTGCATTCCTTATAACAGGTTTGTGCAGCAATAAGGCCTCCAGACTCATTCAAACGCATTTTGAATGATTTTGAATGGTTCCAAGCAAGATCGAACAATATCGCACCTCTCAAAGACCTCATATTCAACTTCTAATGTTCATAGATTCCATTTACATATTCTCTGACACCCCTTGAGTATTAAATGACCACCTTTGATGCTCCCTGGAATGTTCTAATGACTTCAAACAGATGCATCGTACACTCGAAGCTCAAATGATTTCAATCACATTCAAACTTTGAGGATCTTCACACATTTCATGGCAACATCTCTAGACAATCTAAAGAGTTACTTTGAGCACCATACAATCTTTGACAAGCTTCTGTGATCAACAATCATATTTGATTAACTTTGATCAATTTCAAGTGAACTTCAACCAAGTTTAGACCCATTTTGAGCACTCCAGCAGCTGTTCTTCTTATCATCAAATGTCGTACCTTGCTACCACATTGCTAGAGGTCATACGACACGCTTATTGGACACAAGATAACAAAAAACATTGTATTTTTGAAGGACATGGGACGATTTTCGAGGTATTTCGAACTCCTCAAAGGGGGAACGTGGTATCACAAACTGTTTATATTATTTCCACATCATTTATTGTTTGACCCATCATTTTTAGGCCCATTTATTCACTTACTTCCTGCCTCATGTTTATCTCATGTTACATTTTCCCTTTTAGTATCATTTTCTTAAAGTCTATAAAAGCTTGTATTACTTATCTTTTCAATAAGAAACCATTGGGGTTCACTTCACTATCATCTGATTTGAGAGTTGCAGCTCTTGAGTCCAAGAAACTCATCTTAGCTCAATTTAGTGGGAAATCACTCCCAAAACTCAATTGAAACCACTGGTGTCCTTCCTCTTCATTAGGCTATCAAATGTCCTTATCCTCTAACAATTATTGTATTCCCCTCAACAATGTCCTCACCATCACCATCCCATTGTCTCCCCTTTTGAACAATCTCGCTTTCATAGCTTGACCAACCTCAAACATTGATCAAACGCTCAATATTTGATTGAGCTCATGATATTACATCACATATCAATCAATATTCCTTGCATTCCCTCACCATTGACTCCCTAACCTTGAACTAGGTCTTCCTACTTGGAACCAACTCACTACTTTATACTAGACTGGATGATCCCCACAGATACCTTTGTTTTAGGTGTTTTGTTTGGGTTATCCTACTTAGCACTATCACAGGTTTAAGGGTATGCTGGTACCAGATTTCTGGTCAGGTGAGTGGTCATATGACCTTGTTGATTCACTCACAAATGCTAAACAATGTGATGATCTATGATCATCACCAACACCCCCAACTGCTGCCATGAGCAACTGCTTGTGGGGTGGAAATGGGGTACAATGATGATGGGGACAACAAGAAAAGCGACCAGGCACAACAATGACAATGACAGCCACCACAACCCTCTCCCTCACTCCAAATGTGAGAGGGGGGGATTTCTCATCTGTTCTGAATGACAACCACCACCACCACCCCTCTCTTGCTGGGGGGGTGATTTTCTCATTTTAATCTGGGTGACAACCACCATTGCCACCCCCTCCCTCACTCCAAATATGAGAGGGGGGGGGGGTTTCATGTTTGTTCAAGGTTACAGCCCCCACCCCTCCCCCTCTCTTGCTGGGGGGGGTCTCATCATTTTTGTTCATGGCTACCACCCCCACTCCCTCACTCCAAATGCAAGAGGGGCCTGGGGTTTCTTGTTTGTTCTGGGTGACAACCACCACCATCCCCCCCCTCTCTCTTGCTGGGGGGGGGGGTGTCATGTTTTGTTCTCAGTGACTGCAG
>QLOK01002142.1:0-19287 GCA_003313805.1 Tricholoma flavovirens
TGATGAGCATAAACTAAAGCGCACGACAAAGGCGCATCGATGCGGCGAGTGCAGCTCATACAAATCGATCGGAAAGTAGGCGCAAATATCGAGGTGGCCATAGGGTGTTGTTTGAGGAGCGCAGATCGGTAGGGAGTCGTATCACCGCCATCACCTTGGTCCTGCCAACCAGTCGTCGAGAGCTGCATTGTCTGTGAGTTCCGATCCCGCAAGCCATTTGTCTTCTTTGGGCCCATAACCAAGCCACCAAACGAGAATTGCATCCCTCTTCCACGTCTGCGTGTATCGATTATCTTGTCAACATAGGATTCTTCGACTCCATTTTCCATGACGATTGAGCCAGGTTGAGCAAGTTCTCGTGAAGGGAAAAGGGTGCAGTCGTTCTTGTTGTATGGAAGGATTTCGGATGTGTGATACATCGGACACAATTTTGATGTCACAGGCAAATTCAGCGTTACCGTTGAGGCATCATGGTTGATGTCCATGATGATGTACAGGCCATTGAACCTAGGCATAAATTTAGCTACTCATTTCTCACCTTTTGCAGTGTATTGTTGTCGATGATTCTTGGTGGACAGCATGACACGGTCCCCTATGTCCAGTTCAAGGTCAGGTCCATGGGTGAGGTTCACATAAGCAGCTTGAGAGATCTTTGCTTTCAGTAGGTTGTCCTGTGCTTCTAATACATCTAGTTGGAGTTTGTCAATCAGTTCCTGTGCCTGTGTCTCCTCTGGTGTGGTGGTTACAACCGGGGTGATTAGGGGAGGGATTAGTTGTGGGCTTCAGCCAAGTCGCAATTGAAAGGGCGAGAAGCCTGTTGATTTGTTAACGGTGTTCATGAGATTAAAACATACGCATGGCAATGCTCGTGCCCATCCTTTCTGATTTCGGGCTACATGATACCATAGTGCTTGGTTAACGGTCTTGTTCATTCGCTCGCTAGCGCCATCTGTTTGTGGATGGTATGATGATGACATCTTTAGTTTCATGCCTGTTAGCTTGTGTAACACTGTCCAGAATTTCGACATGAAGAGTTTGTCACGGTCAGAGATGATTTCCAATGGCAGTCCATTCTCACAGTACCATCGATCGAAGAAGATGGATGCGAGATCCGTCGCTGTGATATCTGTTCTGGTCGGAACAATCTGGATGTCAGCATTGAGGTGGTCGGTCATTGTCAAGATGCAATTAAAACCGTTGTCTTCCGGTAATGGTCCAATGAAATCCATTGCAACAGAGTCCCCACGTTGGTCTGGAATGGGTAATGGATGGAGAGGCCCAGCAGGTTTAGATGTTTTTGCTTTGTTTCTCTGGCAGTCGGAACAGCTGGGGACATACGCGGTCTCGAGGTCTCTTCGCATATTCGGCCAGTAGTAAGAGTTACACAGGGAACCGTAAGATTTTTTGAAACTGAAATGTCCCAGTGTGTCATGTGCAAGCTGGAACAAGGATTCTCGTACACTGCCAGCTGCAGGTATAACAAGTCGTTCTCCAATGAACATGAGGTTTTATTTTTCTTGGATGATGGGCATGCCAGTCGCTGCACTGCGCAGCTTCTTGCACCAGGGGTCGGTTTCATATCCGCTGATGATCACAGTACGTAGTTGGGGATCTTGCGATATTGACAGCACCGCCATCACTGCTTGTGTGGACACAATGTCGGTTTCAGCCAGTGCATGCACAGCAAAGAGGGGGCAAGCATGTGTTGCCAGGAGGATAGCATTCAAAGTCACAGAGTTGTCTTCATCGTCGTCGTGGCAGAATTCATAAGGAGACTTGGCAGACAGTACAGCAGATTCGCTAGAGGTACAGAGGTTTACTGGCAGTCGTGAGAGTGCATCTGCGACAGTGTTTTCTCCTCCTTTGACATACACGATTTTAGCATCAAATTGCGACTTGAATTCCATCCAGCATGCTTGACGCCGTGATAAGTTGGGCTGGGTATCGAAGTTCTCTAGGGTTTTGTGGTCGGTGAAGATGGTGAAGGGCAAGCCCACAAGGTCTGCTTGCCATTTCCACAATGCACGAATGATAGCTAGCATTTCTTTTTCATGAACTGGGTAGTTGAGTTCTGCACCCTTGAATGTCATGGAATCGAATGCGATGGGACAGGCTGTTTCCCATGTCTCGCCAAATGACAGTACAGCCCCAGATCAGAAATCACTGGCATCAGTGGTAACGAAAATCTTCTGTGTGGTGTTGAAGTGGTCAATGGTCATTAGGCAGTCACAGCTGACAACAATGGCCTTGATGGCTTCAAAAGCAAACTGGTGCTCACTTGTCCACGTTGGGAATGAGCGGTTCACTTCTGCAGTGGTCAGTGGAGTTAGCATCGCAGTGTGTGTAGCCAGGTTCAGCAGGAAGGATGCAAGGTAACGGACAAGTCCCAGAAAACGTCGGACATCTGTGGCCAAACGAGGTCATGGCCATGAAAGGATGCAGTCCACTTTTCGTGAGTCTGCCTCAATACCATTCATGGAAATCCGGTGCCCTAGGAAATCGATTGACGCGCAGTACAAGCACATTTTCTTAGGGTTACAGTACAGTCAGGCAGCCCGAAGAGCAGTCAGGATGGTCCGCACATTGCAGTGGTGCTCGTCAATGGAGTTTGACCAGATAACAATATCATCGAGATAGACATGGCAGATTTTGCCAATGTATTCCCAAAGTGTGACAGCCACCCGGCGTTGGTGGATCGCAGGCGCATTTCGAAGTCCCATGGGCATAACGAGCCATTCATACAGCCTGAATGGTGTGGAGACTGCAGTTAAAGGTACGTCATCTGGATGCATCTTTGTCTGGAAAAAACTGTCAGTCATATCAATGGTTGCCCAGATTTTTCCTTTTGCACAGTCGTTCAAGATATCGTCCACCTGTGGTAAAGGGTGGGAGTCAATGACTGTATTTGCATTCAACTGTCTGAAGTCGTTCACCCAGCGCAGAAGTACCGTGGGGTCTGCCTTTGGGATAATGAATGCAGGGGATGCCCATGATGATGACGATGGCCTGATACGTCCAGCATCCAGATGTTTTTGTATCAAGATACCCCAAGCTTCACAGAATTTCTGGGGGCATTGGTACATTCTCGTTTTGATGGTTTGCTCAGCATTTTTCAGTTTGATACATGCTTGTACATCTGTTGGCAGTTCATTGACATGCAGTATCAGTTCAAAATTTTCATGAAACTCAGCTTTCAGTAGGTCCTCATGGTGCATCAGTTCAGTGAGGTGTGTGAGCATTTCGACACATTGATTGATTGCTCCCACAATGTTGACCGGCTTAACGTAATCAAATGACATCAACCATCGTTGAGCACGTAGCACATATTTGAGCTCTGCCAGCATTAGCTTACGGTCAGCTCGAACTTGTTTGAGCTGTTCCTTTAATTTCGGTTTGACACATTTTGGCAACGGCGCAGGTTCAGGATTTAACAGATCATAATTATTACGTTTGTCTATACAGGTGCGTGCAGAGTGGTCGGTGACTATGAAGTTATGCGATAAGAATGGTAGTCCAAGTATAACAGAAGTGCAGAGGTGCGGAGCGACAAGGGCGCATACAGTACGAGAAGTCCATTACCCATCTTGGGACGTTACAGACAGCTTAACCCATTTGGTGAGGGTCGTTCGAGACAGTGATTTTGAGGATTTGACAGCAACATCTACGGTTTCAGGTTCAGGCAGCAGGCGGCGACGGAGACCAAGCTTGGTAACTAGGTCTGTGTGGATAAGTACAACATGAGCTCCGTTGTCTAGCAGCATCGGTACAGTAACAGGAACGGCTGTGTCAGGCCTGCTGATGCAGGCCTTCCACCAGAGGTGCGGGGATCAGAAAGGAGCACTCATGTCATCATTGTATTCATCCTCGGTGTCCGACCCATCATCCAGAGTGGACGACGCTGCAGGGAAGGTAGCAGCGGTCTTGTCTGCCCACAAACTGACAGCAGCCATGGGGCAACTTTGATTCCGGTTGCGCGACAACAAGGCTCCCGAGCTAGGTCCTGCAGTGGGTGCAGTGGTGGTGGTACTGGTAACGTTAGAGACATTGTTTGTGGTGGGTGGAGGAGGGTGAAGGGGGTGGTTGATAAGGCCTGTGTAGGTAGCCGCATCAGGGAAACCATTCAGGCAGTTTTTAGATATGTGGTATACATTCAGATGGTGACATCTGTGGCAACCATTGTTGTTATCGAGTTGATCACGTTCAGCATCAATGAGGGCCGCCAAGCATTGGATGGTGCCTGCAATAGCAGCAGCGGTTGCGGCACCAGGGTTTGCAGTGAAGTTGGCAGCATTGGAGGTGTTGTTTGAGCTATTGTTTGCATGACAACATTTCCCATTGTCTTCGCACCTGTTGAAGACTTCTTCGGTGACCTCCCTTGCACACTTTAGATCAGCCCGTTGATTTTCGTCATGGCACCTGACCTCGAGAGCCCATGGTCGCAAGACCAGAATTTTGTCGACTTTGGTTGCGTTACAGTGGCACATGAGTTCTGGGTCAAGGCCAGCCTCAAGTTTTTCACGAAGAGAAGTGTCCAAGAAATGGGAGGGAGTATTGGCAAGTAAAGAGTTCAGGGACTGCATGTGAGAGAACCAATCCCAGAATGATTGGTTTTGTTTTAATGTTGTGGCGAGGATGCGACGGCGGACGGTGGGTTCCCAATCAGGATCGAGGTAGTTAGCTCGTAGCTCAGTCATGAAATCTGTGAAGGAAAGAGTTAAAAGTCTGTTGCAGTCCCCGTTAATCCAGTCACGGATTCTAGTATCTCTGAAATACCCAAGTATCTTGTGAACTTGGTTGCCCTCTTTGATTTCCTTGCAGTCGAAGAAGTCAAGGCAGCCGAGTTCAAAAGTTCACATGACAGCCGGGTCGATTTCCCCTGCTAAGAGAATGGGAGATTTGGACTGATGAATATGTTCAATGACAGCGAGTTGATTGGGGATGAAGGACATGGCAAGTGAGGTGCGAGTAGTGTAGGAAACAGGGTAATCAAAATCAGAAGACGAGTCGGAGTCAAGTTGTCAACAGTGAGGTGATGTGACTGGGGTAGCTGTATGCGCGGCAGTCGCTGGTACAACCGATGTTTGTGGATCGTTGTCATCAGCTTCGGTGATAGGCGTTAACATTGATACAGTTACAGGTGAGGCAGGTGGGGCGGAAGCTATGCCTGACATGCCGGCTGGGGTTTGGCACGTGCCCGGTGTATTTGGTGCAGAAACGGTAGTCCGCAGATGCATGGAGATGTGCATCGCAGGGGTGAGAGTCTTTCTTTGCGACAGTTTGGAACGTAAGGAACAGTGGGCAGCTGGTTGTAGTACACAGTAAGGACAGGGCGGTTGGCAGTTCTGATCTGTATTCAAAAAAAAAGTGTAAGCTTACCTTGGATAGAGATGAGCTTCACTAGGTCTGACAGCACAGAATAGGATCAGAGTATATACAGAGTGAGAGTCTAAGGGAGAGGTACAACAGTGAACAGGGGTGTACGTAAATGGGAGAAAAGGAAGGAAGAATCTGATCTCGAGCTGTAAGTAGATATATATGGGGAAAGTGACAGATGTGCAAATATGAGCATCGGATGAGTAAGTGTCAGGATTACAGCTGGGTCTTGCAGCAGAACGGGAAAAATTCCAAGCTCAACCCGAAATCAAGGCAATTTATTTTTGTGGGTGTAGCTGATGGTACAAAGGGCTACAGGTACTACGACACTAACACCTGCCAAATTCTTGCCTCACGGAACGTGGTATTTGAAATTGAGGGGGAGAAATCACATGATGTGGAAATTACTCACCCTATGCTGCTTGAGGGGGAGAGTGAGGCAAACGACAAGCAGACATCGAGTGGAGCAGAAATCCAGGCACAGAACACACCTGAGAAGGAACTGCATCACACATCAAAAACCCCATCAAAGTTACCAGTACCTCGGGAACGATCAACCCGCATCACTGCACAACCACTGGTAAATTACAGGTTGCTGAATAACCCGAATTCTCATGGACCAAAGGAATGGCAACACCAAGTGCCGGCAGTGGAGGAATCCAGCTATATCATGGTGGATTATGCCATGATTGGGGCAATGCTCGAGGATGATCCGCTCTCAGTAAAGGAAGCCAAGGGTAGACTGGATTGGGAAAAGTGGAAGGCAGGGATGGGTGCCAAGATAACCCAGTTGACCAAATGAGGTACATTCAAATTGGTTGACTTACCACCAGACCAGCAGGCAATCATGAGTAAATGGGTATACCGCATCAAACACGATCACATCGGGACAATCACAAAACACAAGGCAAGACTCGTGGTGAAAGGATGTTCTCAGATCCCCAGAATAGATTTCATGGAAACCTTCGCACCAGTTATGCAGCTGGAAACCTTCCAGCTATTATTAGCACTTGCAATGAAATTAGGACTTGTGATCCACATGGTCGATGTTGTAGGCGCATACCTCAATGGGACATTGGATGAGGTAATCTTTATGATGCAGCCACCAAAATATGACGATGGAACTGGGAGAGTATGGCAGCTCTTATGGCCTCTCTATGGGCTGAAACAGGCAGGATGGGCCTGGAACAAGGAGCTTAATCAAACCTTCCTCAAAATGGACTTCACACAGCTATTCTCTGATCAATGCATCTATATTAGGCACACCGATCAAGATTTGTTGATCACATCAGTCCACATTGATGACATGACTATTCTTGGATCGGATATTGATGCCATCACAGATATGAAAGCTGAGCTGGGGAAGTACTTCACAATCATGGATCTGGGGGAGGCAAAGCAGATAGTAGGATTGGAATTGGACAGGGACATGGAGGCAGGTACCCTAAAAATCAAACAGACACAATACATGAAGAAGGTCCTGGAGAAGTTTGGAATGGTAGATTCACACCCTGTCAGTACACCACTGGACCCAAACATCAAATTGGTAAAGACACCAGAAAATGAACACCATGATATCCCCAAATACCAAAGCGCTATCGGATCGCTTATGTACGCGGCAATTGGCACACGACCTGACATCTCATTTGCAGTGCAAACACTCAGTCAATTTATGAGTAACCCTGGCCCTGCTCACTGGTCAGCCATCAAACATGTTTTCCAATATCTTAACGGCACTCGTGACTTGGGGATTACCTACCGTAAAGGGGGAGAAGTCAAACCCCTGGCCTATTCAGATGCCGATTGGGGCACCAACGTAAATGATCGGAAATCTATTTCTGGCTATGTTTTCAAAATGGCTGATGGCCCAATCTCCTGGCAATCGAAGAAGCAACCCACGGTGGCTCTATCATCAATGGAAGCCGAATACATGGCCGAGAGCCTAGCCACGCGACAGGTCATCTGGCTACAGACCCTTACAGCCAAACTCAGTATCCCATACCCGGGGCCCACCACACTTAACGTTGATAACCAGGGAGCCATCAATTACTCTAACAACGCAATCAATCACAGCCACACTAAACACATCAACATCCAACATCATTTTGTACATGAGAAACTCGTCTCTAACAAGATGCAACTTCAGTACTGCACAACGGACAACAACTTGGCTGACATATTCACAAAGCCACTACCAAAGCCAAAGCACAACGACTTTATTAAACGGCTAGGAATGGCGTAGGAGTTGAGGGGGAGTGTTGAGCGTTGATCGGCAGAGCCAAATATGGCAACTCCAATGCTATACTTAGCACAACCGAACAAGGACGAACATGGCAGAGCGCACTGCCATAAATAGATACCACCTCTCGCTTAGTTGTTTAGTTTACAGCAGGCAATGACCTGAAGTAGTATATATATTCTTGTACATAGTACTTTGCAAAAATAACCAACTTGGTTCACTCATTCTTTCAAGTCCTCTACTTCTCAACACTTGTATGCTCGAGCATGATCTCTATCTCGCTAGGATTCACTGGACTGATGCTGAGAGTGCGTGCTTTGCAATGGTTATGTCATCATGGTTTAGTCGTGGATGGACTGCATTGGAGCTTGCGAAGTCGAGGAAGGTTGTGGTGGTATTCGCTTCTAGAGATGCACCAGGATACGTCCTCAAGAATCTTGACGAGGATATACTTGCGCAGCGTGGAACATTATGCTCTCTACCTCGGCAGATCGCCACCATGGTGATCCGAGCTTTGCGCAGTGGAATTCACAATGTCAATGAACTGTTAACTTCAATCGGACCACGTAGCACTTCTTGGTCCAGAGACCGAGCCATTATCTCTGGGCTGCTTGTCGGGGTAGATGTAGACGATCCTAACGATTCTCAGCGCGACATCTACCAGAAGATGGTCGTTAAACTGGGCCAGATTTATGACGCGAATTTGTTTCACACACAGTTGGCAGTCGTAGAACACGGCGGGTTCAGTTGGCTCCCGCATGACTTTTTCAGATTGCCTGTAGCATCAATCACTGCAGGACAACTGAAAATCAAGGATAATGGTGATCTCGTAGGCAGGTGGCGTGCACGTGTATTAAACCCTCATCATCCTGGAGAACCACCCAATATCGACACATTTGTCTGGGGCTATACCCATCCTGCTACAGAGCTGCGTGTCAAAACCGCTCTGATGTATTCGCCACCAGATCATATTATTCTAACGGAAGAGCAGGAAGAAGAACCTACTCGCGGTTTGCTGGCCCGGGTAAGAGGTATCAGGTCATTTACCTGCCAACTTGTCGGGCAAGTCCACTTCAAGTTTGCCGCTGCTGATCTGGTCGGTGAGGCCTTTGATGTTCGCATTGTTGGGGACATATCTCGGGTGTCCGAGTCAGACAGAGACTTGAACGGAGACACCGCTGGCCTCCTGAGCTTGTTGCGCAACTTGAACAGACCGGTGTGGAAGGGAAAGTAGAGTCACCCTTCGACATTCCCGGCCCGGCCTGGTGCCGCATTTTTCATGGAATCTCGATGAAGCTATGCACCCTAGGGTCTTTGTATACTTTCCTTTTCTTACTTTGCTCACTTAATCACATTCCTAACAATCTTTTCTCCCTATTTCTGAGCTGCAGGTAGAAAGTTATAACCTTCTCGAAGATCTGCAATTTCATTCAATGTAATCTCTACAAACTTGTCAGACATCACATATCTTCAAGGTTTTTTTGCTCTCGCCTTGAAGGATTGGGTCTTAGCATTGAGTTCCCTTTGTTGTTTATGCCTACTTTTACCTACTCGCCACATTTCTCTCAAGACTCTAGATCTTAATATTATTTCCTTCTCATGGCTAATCACTTTTAATTTCACCCATTCTGATTGGAACAAAATGAGGATAGCACTAAAGTACCACATACATATCGCTTCTAAGTCCCAAACTACGCCCGAATAGTCTTGGAAAAAAAATCAATCTATTCCACAATTATCTCCGTTGCCCGATTGGAACGGCTTGCGACACTTTACACACCCAGAACATGAGGTTTGCCATCGCACGGCAAGCTCCTGGTATTCGTAAGGTCTAGCCTAGATGCGATAGTTTGAGAATCGTTGAACACAAGGAATCTGACTACGAAACACCAACCTGATGTCAAACGGTTTAGTTCAACTTGAAACCAAACCACGCGGACTCTGTTACCTATTGACTGCGACGTAGATGAATGTAGGAACGTCTCCGGCTGATACAGAGAAAGAGTACAATGCAATCATTGCTGTGAAGCCTAGGAGTAGCGCAAGCGACCTTCAACAGCGCCCGAGCCCGAGTCAAACGGAGGTACCGATACCGTGAGATCATAGCGTTAACTTTGAAAGAGATTCGTGATTCGCAGTCGCCCAATCATGCAAAGCGCAGGCCGGTTCCCCACGCCGTTTTGTCTTAGTCCGCGTGTGATCAGTGTATTGAAGGAAAGTGAATTCGAATGAAGTCCTGAGTAGCTGTGTTTGAGCGCACAACTTGAAGTACATAAAGGCGGCAATGATCGAGCACCATCAGCATTGAAACCTTCCTTTGTCGCACGAATCATGATCAAGTGACGTCGACGGCTTTCCACAAGATGGACCCAAGACAATTTAAAGATATGGTGTCCAGAGGCTGATCATGATCAGGACGTACGCGTCCATTGACATCACATAAACGAAGGTAAACTGCCCTTCAATTCCTTAAAGTTGCCTACCGGGTAAGAACCGTGCAGTAGTCCTTGTGACTCCACAGTATACATTATGAGACGTATGCGGGATCGTTGGGTAAATCTGGGTCCACGTGTCTTGATTTTGAAAAAGGTAGTTGGTAGAGGTGAGTGAAGAGTGTTTCTTTCCCTACATACGTGTTAGCGCGAGCCACTTTGCTCTTACGATGAACAAGTAGTGAATTTCTGAGTGCCTTCAAGTTCAAGAACTTCAAGTTGAAAACGGTGGAGGTTGTATGAATCAGATCTCATGTGACTAACAGGGGCAAACGAGCTACAGTGGTCAGCTGGCACAAAACGCTCCCACTTGGATTTTGGTTGGTCTCATTACTGCCGCCATTAACCTCCCATAGACTCTTTCTTTCTCTTCTGTGTCCTCGTCGTTCTTTCATTCTAGAGAAATCAAGAGTTTCGTCAAGAGTTCTTTACATTGAAGACTGGAAATTGACCAAGTTAGATCCGAGTGCGTTGCAAACTATAGTCAGACTTTTTAACGACATCTGTAGGGGAGAGAATTTCTGGTGCGTGTGACAGAACAATTTATCCAAACTATCGATGGAGTTTCGTTTCTACAGTTCTCTAAACCAAGATAGACTCCAATTCTTCTCGTGAACGACGTTATTTTCTCTCTCTTTTCTCGTAATTACGCTTCCAAACTTCTGCAATCCTGGCGACTGTACAGCATTACGAGCAGCTGCGAAACCTTGGAATGCCATCTATCCAGCATTCCGGGCACCCGTCGGACGATGACGGTCGCCAGAACAGGTTCCAGAATCACACGGGGATTGAGAACGGTTCCGGTTCGCTGCGAGAGAGAGCTGCCAGTCAACCACCACGTTCGTCTGAGCAAGCATTCCTGTCATCCCCTTCTACCCAGCCCTTGGTTCCATCCAGCCTTAGTGGGAATAGAAGTCCCTGGTCAACTCAGCGTGGCCTGACTGCAAATCGTTCAGGATTACCGCAGCCAGTTCCCATCCGGAGTTCGTCATTCTCTTCCCACCCCCAGTCCCAATTTTCATCCACAATGCGTGAACGCGCTTTCCCTTCTACCTTTGAAGATGATGAATCAGAGGGCCTTTCTGAGGACACCTACGACGAACTTTACGTGCCCCCATCTCTTTCTCGGGGCCGAATGAGTGGTCATGACTACAGCCGCAGTCGCTCCCAATCTCTGGCAACCACCACAACTCGACCTGGCCTCGCGACCAGCCCGTATCATGGCGGCAGTTCGGCGATGCAAAGCTGGAATGAATCCTTCCTCTCCAATTCTTTGAATATCCCCGGACGGTACGGGGATATCAAACCACCAGGCAGCAGCCGGTATGGTTCCCTTGGAACGTTGGGTAGATCTCCCAATATTCACTCTTCTTCCCCATCCGGCGGCTCTGTCGTCGGTAATGGCTATTCTAGCACGCACCAGCAGACCACAGACATGTCGAATATGAGCCCGTTCGTTCGAGACGTTGGCCAGATTCTGCTTGATGACGGTTCGGCATTCCGCGAGCTCTGGGCGGGAATGCACCCACCTCGTGACGAGAATGGGGGTGGGGGCAGTGGGACTACTAGCAGACGCCACAGCGTTAGCGTTGTACAGCCGCGACGTGGTAACGTGGTTGGGTTCAACGTCCCCGGCAGCGACGGGCCAGACGAACCCAGTCGACCATCCTTGTTCCAATCTTCCATCGGCGGACGTGGAGGGCTCATGTTGTCGGATGACGATCTGGCGAGCGACCTTGGTCTGCTCAACATCAGCTCAACCGAGCCTCCTCAAAGCTCTTCATCTCACCCAACCAGCCAGCCCGCATCGCTGCCGATCTACGCGCCCCTCTCACGCAGCCCGCCGTCGCAGGACATCCTCTCCCAGTATCAGTCTATCAACCTCAGCATCTCCGGTGGAAAATCCCGACCACTCGGTACCCCGAGCGACGGTGGGAGCGGGAACAGCCCATCGCGCAACA
This sequence comes from Tricholoma flavovirens, assembly GCA_003313805.1. Taxonomy (NCBI): domain Eukaryota; kingdom Fungi; phylum Basidiomycota; class Agaricomycetes; order Agaricales; family Tricholomataceae; genus Tricholoma; species Tricholoma flavovirens. The sequence goes on from QLOK01002142.1 coordinate 12,066, forward strand.
CGTTCGACCAGCACTTCGGGGAAACGCAATACAGCAATGGGAGGCATAACTCCACGTCTGGGCAGGGGAAGGGCCAGCCACAACAATCCGAATTGATGGCAAGGTTCATCCCCGGGCAGGGTATCCAATACCTCCCGCAGCAGCAAGGCACGCAGAACCAATCAGCCGGCAGCACGTATACTCGCGCCCGTGCATACTCCAACACACTTCCCTCTCCTATCTCGCCCACAGCTAGCAGCCGCGTCATCAACCCCCAGCAGCCACCCTTCTACGCCGGCCAACTGCAGCGACGGCCGTCTGATGGGGGGCAAGGTCTCACAGAATTGGGAAAGGGTGTCCCTCTCCATGCCGTCCCTGCCTCATGGCCGTTGTTCATCGTCGAGTTCAAGGCAGGGCGCACGGATCTCTTTTACCTGACAGATTTGTCCCAGGACATCCGTGTGGGTGACCTGGTGATCGTAGAGGCGGACAGAGGAAAGGACTTGGGAAAAGTGGTGAATGATAGTATTACGCTCGCGGAGGTAGACGCGTTCCAAAAACAGCAGACGGAGAGGGCGGGGGATGCGCAGGCGTCGAGTCCTGGAGGGGCTGGGACTGGGACTGGAGGTGCCGGTGCGACGGGGAAAAAAGAAATCAATCCGAAGATGATTTATGGGAAGGCTCAGCCGCAAGATGCCAAGTATGCGATTTGCAGCATTTGCATCCTAGATTTGATTGCTGACGTTGAGTTCCCACGTTAGCCTCTTGGCTACGAAAATGCAGGATGAGCTCAAGGCGCTGCAGTTATGCCAGAGCAAAGTCCGCGCGAAGAAGCTGCCGATGGAGGTGGTAGATGCAGAGTATCAGTGGTACGATTTCTTGTTGCTTCATTTCGGTGTTCTTGTTAATATTGACGATACGTTTATACAGGGATCGGCGCAAGCTGACGTTCTATTTCGTCGCTGAGAAGAGGATAGATTTTAGGGAGCTTGTGAGAGAGTTATTCCGGTACGTCAATTGAGCATTTTAGTCAAGACTGCAGTTTGATAATGTGCTGTGTAGCCTGTATAAAACCAGAATCTGGATGGCCTCTCTTCAAGGCGGGGGCGGATTCGAACAATAAGACTACGCCGGCCAAGGATTATGCGACGAAACTCAAAACAGAAATGACTTACAGAATCAAAATAACGAACGAAACCGTACTAAACGAACAAGCACTGCGCTGAAGAACATTCTCTATTTAACAATTGATTAGATATGCTGTACACCATCCCTTCTCACCACCTAGCCATTCCTCTACATCGTCAGTTTCTCGCCTCTTCATATCTCGGCCGGCCGCGCTTTGACAACAGAATAGCCCCCTGTGCTTGTACTCGTTGTAATTTGATAGGTTGTACCTCCAGAACAAATCTTCCCTCGGACACACTACTCGCTGTTTTATAACGTGCTCTCAATCCTCTCGCGTTGTTCTCAATGTTCAGTATTTACTCAGTTGTACAAATTACTACTAGTACCCGGTGTCTTTCACTTTTTCATTACCCACCCCATGCTAACTACTTCTCTGTTGATATCTTTACTAATATCCAAGACTTTGACATTTATCCGGCCTAAGCGTAGGCCTAGGGTAAACTATATTTGCATTACTATATATCAGACTATTTTACATGGTGGCCACGACGTGATGGTTTGCAAAACTACTAATATGTATAAGGAGAGAAAAAGGGGGGAGGGGAAGGAGAAGTATACGCAACTTGTACAGATTGCATTTTTAAAGATACAGTTTCATTTCTCGATTTTGATGCATGTGGATGGGAACCAGGTAGGCTATGACTCCCCCGGCGGTGCTGGACCACTTCCAACTTTTCTCTCTGCGGTGACTGGAAGGGTACCAATAAGTCACATTACTTTCTTGCCACACAGCATAAACAACGCACCCCATGTTCTACGGTCCATCGGGCACTGCTGTTTCGACGCCGCGGTCCCGATCCATTTCAGTAGGCAGTGCATATGGAATACATGTGTGCATTCACCCCAGACTAGATTGTGCCGTGCTCCTTAGCATTTCAAATACCGAGATAATGGAAAAACACGCAACTAAGTGGACAGTCATCCCCGGGCATTTTACACGATGGACAGCAGCCCTCATACGGCACCCGACAGATACCACAGACATCGCCTTCGTTATCGGGGTCATCCTGCTCTGGTGCACCCGTGTCCCAGCGCCAGTGTGCTACTGCGTGCCAATGTTTCACGTTGACTCTCATGGTGGTGGTAGAGTCGTTACCGTCTGTGATGTCCGAGTCGGTGATCAACAAAGCTGACGTCATTGTTTGGTTTTGTAGATTACCGCGTATTCTGGTTGCACGTTATCAGTTATCGTTCTGTTTGACTCTGCTTGATCGAGAAATTTTCTTGTCAAATCACGCTCCGTCTTTTACATAGTCTTACATTACATAGTTCCCCGCAACCCCACTCCCCGCTTCCCTGCCACGCCTTTTATCCAAAAGGAGCTGGTTGCTATGCAAAGCCAGCGCTGTGGTGCTGTAGTTGTCAGCATGACACCTTGATATCGATCGTAATAAGCGCTTGCGATCTTGACGCTTGCCAGTGAAGTCTTCGTCTTCGTTATCGTAATACTCCTAGCAGTACTACCTACAGTACTGCCATGGAAATGACATGCACCAGCCCCGAGTCCGCGAGCCCAGAGTACCTGACAACCTTTTAAATCAACAATATAATGATGTTCTGCCGTGTAGACTTGGATAACGTCTATCACTATGACAGCTAACCATATCTCCTGGAAAAAAAATACATACAGTTGAATCTAAGTTCTTGGTTGCGAAAGGAAATGGTACGACAAAGTGGCCGTCGCGTCCGAGTCGGACGTCGGAAATCGATCGAAACATCATAGTACGCCCATCAAACGCCCCTGTGTATGTTTTCAAGAGGGGCCTATCGATATGAGTTTAGCTGGAATGGTTGTTAGTATTGTTAGCCGCGATATCCATTGCAGAACCGAAGACCCGGAGACCGACGGGGTTATTACAGCACTATACGGGCTCACGGCATCAAATCATGTCGGACGACATAGCCGAGCAGCTCTGGGAGCGGCGGCTCACTGCTCTCGCTTGCCAGTGGAACATGATTTAGTTTTTTTTTTTTTTTTTTTTTTTTTTTTCATCAGCTGTCCCTGTATCCAAAAGAGTCGTCGACCTTTCGTACATTGTGTCCAGGTCAGGTACATAATATTCCGATCGTGTAAATGCCGTACGCCACGAGGCGGGGCAGGATCGTGGTCAGGTCACTATGGAAAATTTTGTTGTTTCAGCTGCCTAACCGAACAGTCCTCGTGTAGATATCGATCGATTGTGTCAGGTGGGGGTTTTGACAAGACGGAGATCAGATTCAGACATCGAGGCATCGTCGATCAGGGAGCTTTGACAGCGTCTGTCAAAAAATACTCCGTAGGACGCAAGCAAGCAGTAAAAGCATGTTGCGGCTGTAAGTATAACAGAACGGTACCTACTATAAAATAACTGGATCGTTGGCAAGTACTAAGAAATATACAGATAAAACTTGAAGTTATAGTACATAATTAGTAAATGTGCGCTCTGCGCCGGAATGGATAATATACATAAAAGTATCGTCGTAACTTTGAAAGTGTCAGAACCCGACAAGAACTCAACCCCAAATCTTGACTTTCCGTTTTCGGAGACAGAACCATGGCATGATGATGACAGATTTCGGGATCCCTGCAGAAACACGTCAGCAGGCAGCCCTTAGAACGAAGCTCCGCTAAGACGAGTGAGAGAGTCACACTTACCTCGTGAATTCCCAATGGGCCTTGCGCTGCCTGAACAGGGTCCTGTTTGTATGGGGGGACGAATCAGTGCGGTCCTCTTCGTTGACTCTAAATGGATTACCCCCGAAGTGTCTGGACACAGCTGAGAAGCCTAACCTAAAGCGATAACCCGAGCATGTTAGTAGCCCAATGGCGCAATAACAGCCGGGGCTCGAACGGATCTTGGAAAGGTATCGGGACTGGGAGTGGGAGAGGCTGCAGGGAAGGGATGAGCATAAGGCAGAGACGGTCGTCAAATATAGGTGATGGTCACCGAAAGTTTGTTAGATATACGACACTGTTCCTCCATCCTACGCTGAACAGAAAAAAAAAAATAAGATGGCAAAAAGGCGGAATGAGCTAAAGACGAACGAGCTCTTCCATGAGTTCCATCCGGGCAGCGAAGTAAGGATGACTTCTTACTCGCCGAATCTGGTTGGGAAGGGGGTCGGTAGATTGTCGCGTAGTGGAGAGGATACGAATGGTGTGTGTAGAAGTGGAGGGGCTCACTTGACGGTGGTGAAGAACAGGTGTTCTTGTAGGCGGCATAAGTGGAATGGGTTGAAGACACAGGGGGGACAGACTCAGACCGCTGCGGTGGTGGTTGTAGAAGAAGAGCAAAATGTGCTAGTCCTCATTTAAAGAAAGAGGAAACCCGAGAAGCGGGGAGCCGATCGCGTGCTAGATAATGTTTAGAACGCGTGTTATTACCGACCACTTCGGACCCTTCTTTACGAGATAATCGACAAGAGATCGAAACACCTCCAACGGTGCGTCCTTGCTATTTGAATGAAGGCGTTGATCGCCGTACGTCATTTCGGGAGATTTAAGTCTTGACACGGGACAAGACAGCCGTTTGTCAGTAACTTGGAAACGACAAACTGTTGACATTCGCTGGCCGGATACCAGTGAGCCGTTTCCTCTCTATGTCGCAATAGACGATCGTTTCAGTGGATTGCAGGCACGGCTGCTCACCAACAGCCTGGAACCTCGGAGCAGTCGAGTCGATCGATGAAGATGATCTTGTCACGGCATAAGAGCATATTGACATGACAGGTGAACAGTTTTGCGCATTAGAGGCTTGAGGTATTGACGTGCGTATCATCTTCCAGATACTCTTGACGCTGTCTTCAACAGACTTCGCCTATGGCAGGGAGACAGAAGCTTGAGATGCGTTCTTTCGAGTTCTTGGGCGTCACCAATGGCTAGTCTGCATTTGCTTGTGCAGGAACTAATCGTCCACGATTCCGCTCAATCCTTATTTCAGTTGCCATGTGCCACTAGGGACAACCGTGGCCATCCTCATTGAATCAGCCTGTATGACATTCGGCTGTTCTTGTGACGCAAAGCGCGCCACGCAATTGGTGGTCCCAGGCCATTCAGCTTCGCCTTCGTGGGCTGCCACGTCCTTTTTAGGAAATCAGAAGTCAAACGACCTTGTGACCACAGATGGAACGTGAGTAGGTGTCAAAAAAGTATAAGACGGTTGTTTCCAACAGATAGACATATCCCTAATAATTAACAATATCAGATTCTGTCATGTAAGAGGTACTTGATCCAGCGAGAACGACGGACCTTCACTGAGGCTTCCGGTTGGCAACCACAACATCGCAGTCTTCATGATCCTTGAAATTGCTCGAAACCGCCATATTATATGATCTTCAGGATCGTCGCGTAGGGCCAGCAGCTGTACATCCAACCACATCCCACCTGGGATCCAAACAGTCCTGTTCAACCATCGCCCATTTCTATGTCGACATCACATCGCGTCTGGACATTGTCCACCACGCAAAGCATCTTTGCGTGATTTTTTGAGTCTGTACGTTGCACTCACAACCAAGTTGCCTTCATAGTCACCTGCGAATCCGATATTTGGCCGTTTGCAATGCAGTCATATGTTCTCTCTTGCCCACTGCTTTGGTTCTTGCACGACTATGATCTTGCAGATGAAAGAACACCCAGTTGCGACACCATATAAACAACAAAGATGAGCTTGAAGAGATCAAATACACAATTGTGTCTACATTGTTCCTCATTGTCACATTCAAGAAGATTGTGAAATGAAGAAGTCTGCAGCTGGATAGAAGTTGTCACTTGAGTCCGAGTCGGGTGTGGATAAACGCCCTACGACGAATGGTGATTTTGTGTGAGAGCCGAGCGGAGGCCCTATGGATCCAAGACTGTAGGTTCGAGTTCCAGATGAAGTAAGTGGCCTTCATGCCTATCGCAACCGGCAGATCGGGGTTTACTTTCGCTGGCGCATGGTCGTTATCTGAGCCACAACTCCTCTCAGCTCTTCCTTGTTTATGCCCACTGTCCCATCCCAATTCCCGTTCCATTTTCGCACCGATAGCCTCGACTCACATTTTTCATGTCGCCATTCAATTATGATACCGTGCTGATACACTCAAGTCGCACCTAAAAAGAAAGGACTCGTACACGGGCAATAAATATACGGCGTCCCGGAGCATTCTACGGCGAACAGGCATATAACTCAATGGATGGTTAGATTGAGAGGACAGCCAGCAATTTTCAGGCTCCTTTCGAGGAATCGTGGGCAACATTTCTGTAAGTTTCACAAATTCTGAACATTAGCGTTCAGCTAATTAGTGGCTGCTGTGGCCTTAGGACAAAGTTCGACTCCTAAAGGTAGCTTAAGTGTAAATGTCCTGAGACCTACCATGTTTTCTTCTGGTCACTTAGGCTCCCAAAAACACTGCACGTCAGTCATGGCCCGCGACTACCTCAGCAATACAAAGGGGCTTGATACTGCCAGGGCTAGTTGCAGATCTACAAGTGATTCTTTCGATCGTATTTCTTTTCGCTGTCGAATTTCTTGCTTGGTGCTATGTAACATGACAATACACCAAAGACGTGGGGCCACTCATGACACCAAACAAGTGTGCACCAGGTATCAATTGGCTTACCGAATGATACCTGGAAAACAGCACAGGTAGGAGACAAGGGACTGACTTTCGCTGTATACTTCAACCAGGTCCTGGACCCTGGAAAATAGTATAGCTATTTACGTCACCTCGTCCGCGCGCTGCCGTCACCCCCGCGATTAATCCCGCTACCAACCCCGCCCTTGCCTAGGGAGTTACAACCGCTGGACATCAAGGCGACCTTCGTCCACTGTCTCTAGCTTTAAACACGCGGCGTCGCTCGTCTGGATTTCGAGACATGTGGCAAACGGCGTTGCGATGTGTGGTCGACGATGCCACCGAGTGCAAGGCAATCCCAACAATCAAAGAGACGGGTGAAATGTCTACGAAAGGATGGTGGTAAGACACCAACGGTTGTACAACCATGAATTGTCGTGAAGCGTATCAGTACTCGTCGTAAAAGTGGGTTCCGAGGGTAAGGAGCTTTTTCGTAGGCCTCTGCGCCACCTCACGATCA
>QLOK01002150.1:0-17315 GCA_003313805.1 Tricholoma flavovirens
GTTGTACCAAGACGCTGGATAGTGTTGAAGTAGTCACTGAGCGAGTGGTACTTGTAGGTCCTCAAGTTCAGCTGTCTCAGCTTTTGACTACTCTTGCTAGATGCCATGGGCTTTGACGGTCCTGGCATAGTGCCAGTTGCACTTTTCTCTGTACGCCGCTGTCGAGCAAGCTGTTCGCGTTCCAACTCCCAAGTTTGAAACACTGCACAGGTCTTTTCCTGGAATGCATGGAGCCTGCTACCAAGAGACCTAGTGACCTGGGATAAAATATCCAAAGTGGGGTCCGTGTGCATACCCAGCTTGGCGAGACCATGCCAGTGTGCTAATTCAAATAGAAGTTTATGAACATGTGTATTATGAGGTTCAGGCAAAAGTCCATCAAAAACGGGTATAGCACACTAAACAGATAATGTTAATCAAAACAAATCACATAAGAGGAACACCACCTACTAGAAACATATCTTTGCAATCATGAGCTGTCATCTTCTTCAATTCCAACAGGTTCGATGTTATTTTTCTTATGCCATCAATCCTGAATGGAGGTATCTCTTGAAATCTAATGAGGGTATCAGTCTCAGGTCTCCTGAAGTTCAGCCTATACTTGCCATCGATCTAATTCATGTGTCAGGCCCTTGTTCTGACAGTCTAGAATGCATAGTAGATGGATAAAAATAGCCTTCCAGACTCTGAGCTCAACTTCGTGCATTAGATCTACAACAAGTGTACTGAACATGTTGAAACTGAACAGTGCTAGCTTGCTGGAAAATGCATTCTGATAATAGCAGATCAACACAAATATTTTCAAGAAAAGGATAAAAAATACTGTGGTTGGAACTAGAGAGTGTTCTTGCAGAAGGTCCTCCACTACCCTACTATCGATCATGTAATCCATCTCATATATGCTCTTTCGCGCTGTCCTGACATGAGTACGATGCTTCACATCATCGGTCTGCACAAGAGTCTTGTGCTGCGCCATGTCTTGGGCCATCCCCATATTGGCCATGTGATCTAACAGTATGAGACACCGGGGACAAGGGCAATGACCAAAATTCTGAATGCCTGCTAGAAGAATTCTGTGACAGTTGAGCTATGTCAAACACCTGAGTTCTGGAAAGTAGCCTTACTTCTCCTTGTAGTCTGCAGAATATGTGAATACATGAGGGTAGAAACACTGCCAAATGTTGTCACAGCACTTAATAGCCATTCCGTGCTCATACGCTTCCAGGAAATCATCGTCAAGAATAATCGCCCACTGTGCATGGTAGATTCTCTGCAGCAATGTGCCATCAATACACTGTTGGACCCCTTGCCGCCAATCTGTTTTTCTGTGAAAGCTTTGAAGGCATCTGGGAGCTATCATTCAAAAGAATTGAGGATCCACAAAGAAAGCCAAAGAAGTATCACCCACCGTCGACAGGTAAGCAATGTGTTCAAATGCCTGACAGGACGGTTTCGACCTCCTATTCTTCGACTCATTCCCTATTGCAAGATAAACAGGCAATAGTTTGGCATTGCTGAAATTCGTGAGCTGAGTACTATCAGAGGCAAACATAACACCAAGTACAACCCTTGGGAGATCACATCCCAACTCACCAGGGGAGTCCTGGAGGTCATGGTGAGCCTTAATGAAATCCTCTGATGTGTAGAGTTCTCCATGAACTCGGACTGGTTCAGAAGCTTCATTTGGTTGCCAAAACAATTCATAGGGTTCGAAATGGAGGTGAGGGTGCGTAGACAGTCGCATGATTTTCTCTCTGAGCACCAACACCAACTTGCGGTGATGGAGTATTCCTGCCTGGAACTCCTTTTGGCCTGAATGCAGCATCCTTTTGTGAAAAGGGACATTGAATTTGATAGGTGTTTTCATCCAGTCTCCGTCATCTGGTGTGTCTTCCCAACCATCTTCATGATTGGAGCCATCACATGCATGCTCTCTGCTCAGTTGTCCATCAATAATCTGCCAGTTGTTCCCTGCAATATCCTCTGGTCGAAAATCTGGGTGTCCAACTATCTTGATGAGCTTCTGGAAGTTAGACTGTGATTTCTTTACCCCATCATTCCAATACCATTCTCCCAACATAAATGACGATTGATTTGGATATGGATAGTAAGAATCAGCTCGATGGGTGGAAGAGATATTTGGTGATACATTTGGCAGGATGTCAGGCATTTGATTCTCGTCAGGGTCATGATTAGGGAAGTGAGTCACATAATACTGTCGGAAAAGCCCAAAGATATTGTGCATAGATTTGAGGATCTTTCTGAATGGAGATGAATGCACAGGGATTTCCGGTGATGGAGATGCCACAGTAACCTGAGACACAACTGTCTCCATCTGACCAAATGGCGACACAACCTGTGAAGGTGCTGGAGGAAGTGAAGCTGGCGGTTCAGGCACTATATCTCGATAGTGCTTTGGCAGCTGACAATGTTCCCAGTGACCTCTCTGCCCAGCCAGGGATTGATCCAGGTCTTCATAATTCATTGTGGTAGTCTCTGCAGTATAACGACCCTTCATAAGTGATAGAGCTCAATAAATGAGAAGGCCAATCTCTGGGTGGATGCCAGGCAAGAGAGCATCATTTGAAAGTAGTTCAGCAGCCACATTTTGGTGCGATATGTGTACGCTTGTGGTACCGAGAATACTCGTCCACAGATGCAGGCTTGGGACCAAGCAGGCAGCACATCCATTGCATGGGCTTCCATACTGAAAGTGTATCAGGGAGAACACGGTGATGACCAGCTGGGTTGTCATCAATAAATCCTCATCCGTTTGATTCATGACTCGGATCAGGGCCACTGGGATCTGAGTCATTGTCTAAGTGATGTAATTCGGCATGATCCATATCTGCAACAGACCAGCATTGGAGCGAGGTGTTATTTGAAGATCACTAATGTGGATGGACATCACTACAGTTGAAGGACCTGCAAAGTAAAATCTGCCTCATCCTCGATGTCACCATCCGGCCAGTGGTTATCCTAGTTGTATGTCCCATCAGCACATCATCACCTCCTCCATGCATCCCCTTGAGCGCCGGTAACTGTATAGTGTTTAATTGAACAGTTGTCTGGGTAGATACCCTATTTCGATCCGTTTAAAACAGTATTCAAACAAGTTTAATTATAGTAGAGATCATAACTGTAAGGGTTGAATAATAGCGCAAATTGAAACAGATGGCTTTCAAGGTGGGGAGGGGACTAGATAAAGTTGTGAAGGTCCTGATATGTATGGTGGCCTCAACAATGCGAGGGCCTATGTGTTTTGCAGGGAAAACGACTGGCCGCCAAAGGCGAGTGTTAAGGGAGCACAACAACATCATGCCCCGGAAGAAAATGAATGCCTTGTTGTGGACGAGGGGTTTCCATTGATAACATTACAGTGCTAGTGGAGATCCAGAGACGGCAGCCTCAAAGTTGCAAGGGCTTATGCAATTTACAGGAGAAACGACTCGTCGCCAGGGCCGAGCATTAGGGGGATGCATGCAACAAGGAAGAAAATGAATGCCTCATTGTGGATGAGGGGTTTCCTGGTGAAGATCCTGAGATGACAGCCTCAGAGTTGTGAGGGCTTATGCAATTTGCAGGAGAAATGACTCGTCACCAAGGGCAAGCATTAGGGGGATGCAACAACATCACACCCTGGAAGAAAATGAATGCCTCATTGTGGACGAGGGGTTTCCCATTGATGAAGCTAGAGTACCAGTGTAGATCCTGAGATGACTGCCTCAGAGTTGCAAGGGCTTATGCGATTTGCAGGAGAAATGACTTGTCACCAAGGGTGAGCATTAGGGGGATGCAACAACATCATGCCCCTGGAAGAAAATGAATGCCTCATGCTGATGAGGGCTTGTGTCGACAATGATTTGATGTATGAACAATGATCACAATGATGCTAGGGGTAGGAATCAGAGGTAATCCGAGTCCAAGTCTGATCTGTTGAGAAGACAAAATATCCACGGAAAAAATTTGTAATGTAAAGGTGAATGAAAATCACATGCGATATAGTCAAGGTGGTGACCAATATCCACATCACAGATGGAACGCAGTTGAGGCGGTGGCCAATATCCACGTTATGGAAAAATCTTCAAGTTGTAATGTATGAAATGGATGGCTCACCTGTTTCCCTGTGAATGATAACACGCCTGGAGGTGGCTACTGTAGGTGGCTTTAATTGAGGGCTAGAAGTCCGCCTCTGATGTCCTACTGGCATTGGAAGTAGTAGAGCTACTGCAAGTCACACCAGTGGATGCGGTACCAGTTCAATGGTCCATGAAGTTGGACTTGTCGACCGGAAGACTGTGACTGTCATCATTCAAGTTGTGTCAAGGTGACCATGACGAGTCACAAATATGAACACATCACGTGACCGTACCAGTACTCCAAGTGAGCTTCAATGCCAGCAGTGCCACAGCACGTGCCAGTGAGTGAAATAGCCCGACTTGGAGGTGGTTGCTGAAAATTAGCTGCTGACACTGTGCTCATAGTTGAGTAGGTTGTCGCAATGATCTCATGGTGCACAAGGATTGTAGCGACAGCTTCCAAGTCATCATATTGTGGGTGGCTGCATCAGCAGGCTAGTAAGGGCCCAATTTGCTGAGGGGGCCTGTGACAGTCCATGAGGATATGAGTTTACATAATCACATTTTTTGACTGAAAATTCTGTTTTGGCAGTGTTGTATGCACGCCTTTCAATGTGACAGTATCATTGACTCAGCAAGGATCAGAAAACAGTGAGCCAGCTGTGGGTTTTCATGAGCATTTACCAGTGAGAACATACAAGCAAATGATAAATTTGCATTTTGATTTTTTCTAGTAATACATGGCTAGATAAAATCATTCATTGGCATATCATGATAGACACAGTTATAGGTGGGAGTCAGATTGTGCTTCGCCATGCATACCATAGCATGGCATCAAGCTGCAGTAAGTCATCATGAATTGTTTTTTTTTCTGCAACATTCATGGTTCAGAAGACATCCCGCAGCACTTCCAGAACAGGCGATACAAAATCCACAGCAATCTTCAAACTATTCGCATGGTTTGATACCTGGCCAGAAACTAATGAGATTCAGTGCTTGCACATACTTCAGTGCTTACCTGATGAGGACATCCTGGCGGGATAATAACAGCTTCACCTGGTAGTTGTGTGGTGTACCAGCCAGAGATCCCACTATTAAGAAAGGCAGCTTTGTTGACTTCACAGTATATGTAATGAGTTTCTGAAATAATGGGCTGTGCTAGTTGGCAGCTCTCCTCGGAGGTGAAAGGCTCCAGGGCTCTGGACAGCAAGAAAATGCTAGCAGAAGGCCAGATGTCCCAGTGAGCACCTAGAACCTGACCATGACCTACTGATGCACTGTGGAACATGATGTTCACAGCACCAGCTTTGTCCATATGAACAAAGGTTGTCCCCTGGCGACCTGTATCTGCCTATATAATAACTTGAATAAGACTCAGAATTCAATCAAGAAAACCGAGGATTAACCTCTGCAATATAAAGTTTTGGACCTAGATAATAGAAGATTATTCCTCAGTGACATCAAACACAGACAGAAAGCATCATACCAAGGTCAGGTAGTAAACTTCGTTTTGGAAAGTAAGAAAACATATTGTGTGGTCCTCGAGGTGCCATATACACCCCAAACATTTGCTCGATACACCTCAAGAAAATACCACAACTTCTTATTGTTTCACTCCCATTTCAAGATATCCGACAATCTACTATGGCTCTTGCCAGAAACATGCAATTGATCACTGAATTTTTGCTTTTTGTGCTGCAAAGCCAGTTTGTCTTGTTACTTCAGACACATTCTGATCCCTCAGATGGTTATCTTCATTTTTCCAACAACAAACCAACAGACCTTTCTGAGGTGAGCATTTAAATTCTTTTGGTTCCTTTCTGCTACACCTTACAGTATGTATAGCTGTTGAAGCATATCCTGGGGCCAGTGCACCTTCAAGAGCTTCCAAACAGTGTTTTATTTTTAAGTTGTTGCAGATATTATGTGGATAAGCATTTGACTGCACTTAGGGAAACTGTGTAAGTTTTAAACTTCCAAGTTGCAGCTAACTCGTTTCAAATGTACATTGCAGGAATGCATATGGCTTTAAAACCACCTTCAGCTTCACTGGCTACTCTCTTGATCCTCTTCTTATCGCCGTCACTCTGTACTACAATGTACTTGATTTTCAAATTGTGGGCAACAAGTCACTGCAAAAAGTGCTTGAGCGATCGGCCTGTTGTTCCCTCCTCGTTAGTACCTCTGTTGTCCTCTTGATGGAGTCAGAAATGTTCTCTTTGTGTGGTGCAGCAATTCGATATCAACTGAATGGAATCAATATCCTTTGCTGTCAGCAATCTCCCGACTATAGGAATCTTGTTGATGATGGACAGGCTGTCCTTTATAGATGTCGCATTAAAGAGCATCCTTGTGGGACCTCACATTTTCAAATGGTTCTGCTCCTACAGTCAGACGAGTCGAGAACTGTGGTTGGAGGGGTTGGTCATCATTGTCACTATATCATTACAAAGTAAGCAATCATTTCTAGCCTAACCTTCAATCGAAGTCTTATGTCCTTGTTTGAAAGGTTGCTGTTAGATAATTCATGTTTCTAGAAGGGGATGGATTTCTTGTTGATTATTGCATACTGCAGAGGCAGCCAAAATACGATAGCTTTCTTTCATGTCGACGGGAATTTTTCTTTCATTATCTCATTTTTTGCTGATCCTTCTCATTATATACCGCAGGCTCACAAGTTGCGGGTGACTTCATTACCCTTTCTGAGTCCATCAACATGTGATGAGGCTGGTGATTGTGCTGAGGCCAGGATAACTTTCCACTGAGGCAGCCTGAGTCTGGTACTAATAATCCCAACAATTTTATTTTGTTTTTGCTACAACAAAATCAAATATCAGAATCAATTGTATTCAACAATTCTCAGGCTAGTAGTACAACAAAAGAGTGAAATGGCTCCACATACTCTTGCAACAGCCCAACCAACTTGAAAGATCAACAAGAACAAATGAATTTTGAAATGAAGGAAGTATTAAGAGATAGGTGACATCACAAAGTCCATGGGATAGAGAATCAGTACAAGCATGTATAGTTGAGGTGGTACCAAGTCAGCAGGGGTCACATAACCTCCTTGTCCAGCTCGGTGTTGAGTCTCTGAAACATTTTGGGGCTGGACATAACCTCTGCATTGCTACTGGCAACACTGATGCCTGACACACTTTGTTGAGAGTGATGGACTTTATCAACAAGTGGCAGATGAGCAGGAGGTGGACATGACAGGAACTCGAGTGCGTCCATCAGTACTGGAGTGAAAAAATTACCCATGTTTTTGACAACATCCTGAGGAAGCCACTTAGGAAGTTCAACAACATATGGCACCGAATGACAGCCATGAAACTGAGTGAGCATTTTTGGTGCTGGTGGCTGCCAACAGTCCTTTATGGTCCGGAAAAGCCTGCAGCAAGCTGGACAGCATAGCTTTGACACCATCAGGCCTGGGCTCATTCCCAATCCCTGCCAGTGTAGTGTCAGACTTGGACTGACTGTGTGACTAGAAGGTGAGACAAATACCTCTGCAATGCGCAACAATAATGGATCCTGATATAGAATGGCAAGACTAGGATAGAGTGCCATTGCTAAAAGGACAGCCTCGCAGTGAAGTGTAACCACCGAATCATATGTGGCTGGAGCAGAGCCGTCATCTAGATTATCCATTCTGATGCTGTGTCGCAACCTGTTGAAAAGTTTGGCATCCCGACGTCTGACTTGGACCTCCAAAACTTGTGCTTTGAAGGCTTCAATAATTTCGTCGCTTTCATTGGTGGGGTGTTGACGAGAGGACACTGCTGACCTGATCATATCACAGATACTGTGCCAGGATGGAAATCGGAGGCTGGACTGATCCATAACAATGATAGAAATAGAAACAGGACACTGCACAGTCTTTCTGCATTGGATTTCCAACACCTGTTTCACAATGAAATGAATGACTATTGTCCTCACCCATTTGAGGAGGGACTTCATGTCAGCATCCAGCGGGGGCTAAATTAAAGGTCATTCATGTCAAGACACATGTTAAGTTTTGCCTACCTGATTGTCTGGACTTTCCTTATCATCCTCGCCATCCACATCCTTGTTGGCATTGCCTTCCCCATCATTACCGAATATCACTACTGACTTGAATTTGTTGTAGAGCCCTATATGCTGGAAGGAAGGCAGCAGAGCACCGGTATGGGCCATTATGCCTAAGTGGGTAACAAAGGAATGGGAGGACATGATAAGAAGGAGCAGTCAGTTCAATGGTTCGAGTTTATCAAAACAAGCTACGATCTTGGCATTTTTCGTGTTTCTTTCCGGGTCAGTTTCGAGTATCACTCTTGGCTGACTATTGCACATTAAGACCTTTAATGAGCAAAGAGTTTTCGCATATAAAATAAAGCAGCCAAGGAGGAGATGGTGGAAATCCATGAAAGTTTCCTTCGTGTAGAATCTGGTTGTAAATCCTTCCGAGTCCTGTGCCTTAGACTGTAACACCTGTACTAGCTGCATGATGGGGCCACCAGAAGCCTCTGCTACCATGTTGATTAGGTGGTCAGCATTTGGTGATGCCAAGAATACCACAAGTGATCTGTCACCCGGACCTGGATTGTAATTTAACCAGTCAAATTCACCCCTAGCCGATTCGAGCAACTCGGTGTCCATGGTCCGGATATTATAGATCAAACCTATGAAGGGCCAAGACATCATGCGATCGTGCATCTTTGGCCAGCAGAGGGAAAGAAGATATGAAGAGAAGATATGGGAATAGTCTGTTTGTTTCATGGGGCTTGGCTCAGTCCTATATGCATTGAGATAGGTGCAAACAGTTGCTCCATGGTCCATTAAAGACACTGGGGAGCTGAATAGGTGATCAGAAGAAGCGGTGCATCCACAAGGAAGGGATAGATAGCTCACTACATGGCATAAGCCCACTCATAACCATTCTGGTAGTTGTGCCAGAGATCTGTACCACCCTTAGCAACTCTGAGGTTGTGAGGGTTGCTGCCCTGGAAGGCTATATGTTTAGTCGAGTTTGTTGTGACAACATACTGGGGAGAATGAACTCCAGAGCCATGGTTCACCTTCTCGGCCAAGAACTCAGCTGGAAGGACACTGTCCAGGATATCACTCTCCTTGACAGCATTTGAAGTAGCGGTATCAGAATCTGTCACCACAACTGCGCCTAGCTCGGAGATATAACTAGTTGCGATGACCTTGCCATGCTGCACAAGGATGGCTGCCATGGCTTCCAAGGATGTAAAAGTCACCTTGTTCTCCTCCTCAGCCTGGCCCTCCCCTAATACAGCCCTGGGGATGGACACCTCCCCATCTGTCTTCTTAGCATTTATAATAGAGGCAGCACAGAGCAATATCATGAGGGTGGAAAACTCGATTGGTGGCTGGTCCTCCAAGTCCGAGTCATCAGGGTCTGGACTAGTCTGAGTCTGACGTGCTGTAGCAAGCATGGCAAACTTGTTGGATGGCATATCGGCATGGATATTTAGCAGTAGTAGGTCAGGACTCCGAATCGGACTTGGAGGACTTGAGGTTCAGTGAGCCTTGTGATGGGAAATACAGTGATCACTGTGTATAATGGGGGTTGCCACTGGAGGATTGGGAAAACGGAAATGCTCCATTGAATCGATTCAGTTAAATCTGGTTGCTATGATGGTCGGGTTCAGCTTTCACAGGTAACAAGGTCACAAAAGATCGATTGGGTCCTCAGCCTTGGAGTCAGTGAGAAACTGGTGAGAAATCTTATCAATCAGATCGACTTATCATCTGTTATATTAGGTCAGCTACCAGAGACTACTATGGAACTGGCACCCCCCCAATATCTCAGTCACTTGAGATACTACAGCTTAGCTACTTCACATAGGCCCATCTATATGCAATTAGAAGTAAAATTTTGTGGCAGAATATACATTATTGGAAGAGTCCCTTCACCAAGTGCATTGTACCTTTGCCATTGAATGCCGTGCAGATTCTCAAACATTTGGCAGTGGATCATGTCAAGCTGGTGCAAACAAACATTTGCAATTAGGTACCGTTGTCGACATGTATCAGGATTGATTTTCATTTACAAAAAGCAATCATCATATACAAACATCATAAATTATTTTCAAGTGCCAGTTTGACACTGCCACTGTTGTCCAAAGTACATCCATGGTACCGGTAATTAGTAGGTTACAGCATGTCTTGGGGTCCCAGCACCCTTTGGCAGGGTGCTCACATAAGCATGTCAACCGGGTATGTGCTTGGCACCTTACCGACACCATTTTGCCGCAACTTCTGCTAGCCTCACGCTCATCATCCCCGATGATGAGCACGCTATTCCACTCATTCCACAACATTTTCCTTCGCTTTTTTAGTAAATAATGTTGATCTATGTATATTATTAAACAGCTATTTCGGCTTTTACAGCTATATTTAGCCCATAGCCAGCACTCTCATTGAGTAACTGTAGTAAGAGGGAGGGAAGAGGTCTCTTCTCTTCATTGAATGGTTCTGTTACATGGAAAGAGCTCAATAATCATATATTAACTATATACATGACTTGGGATGGCTCTACAGGGGTAAGGAAGAGGGGAAGTAGGGAGAAGTGAGGGGAGTGTGATACAGGGTACCATCTAGTACTGGGCTTGTACACCCCCCAAATCCAAAAGAATGTAGAGGGGTATGAGTATTCATGTAGAGGTGGGGATTGATGTTGGGAGAGCTGGGAACCAGGAGCTCTCTGTCAATGACCTGTGTAGAGAAGGGGGAGAGGTTGTCACTTACCTGCATACCTAAGCCTTCCCCTTATGAAATGCACATGAGAATAGTCATAACAAAACAGCCTGCTAGACCCCCTGAAGTCCCTACAGTTGTTAGGATAGACAGAAAAGAGAATAAGCACCCAGGGGAAGGTATACTTGCCCTGTAAGATGCATGCCACCAAAATGTTTGCTTTCTTCAATTCCTAGGCCTAATAATAAAGCAGGATGAGGGTAGGTAAAAGGAATAGCAGGAGGGAGGAGAAGATACCAGCTCACCAGGGCATCATGATGGGTGCCCCATCAACAGAGATGAACTTTGCTCACCATGAACCACACACTTTGCATATCATTCAAAACTCCTCCCAGGCATTGAGGTCAGTCCATTACCATTCATTTATAGCCTACAAGTGATCTACATGGTCAATACTTCATCCTACAAGATAGGATCTTCACCTGCTCAACTATTTTCCTTGTTACTCAATTCCAGCTCATAGGACCCATTGGCTGCATTGACAGATGTTCCAAGGTATTTTGAGCAGAATTAAAACCTTGTAGCAGTCCATCATGGAGTCTATACAAAAGAGGTGGACAGTGAATGTATTAAGGTAGGTCACTAGGTGACAGTCACTCACCCAAAGCCAACAAGTACTACAGCTGCTTTATGTAGTATAAGAAATGGTGCATAATATGGTAGTATATGAGGCTCCCTTGAGCTGGAGACAGTCCAGATAGCAGAAGAGGCCGTAGCATGTACCAGAAAGTAGGTTGAACCAAGTGTTCCCAAAAAGGCAATAATCTGAAGATATCTCCACAGTGAAACATCGCACTGTTGATTGGAAAGCAGGGCTAGATAGAGGCAGATTTCATCCATAGAATGCAAAAGAGAAGTGGAGGAACAAGTGAGATATGTGCAAAATGATAGATTTGGAGTGGTTGATCGGGGCGGGCATTGAGACACAAACATGATGCACTCCTGGATCATACCACGCTCATTGTCACTCTTTTGGGCATCCCTCTTGAGCAAAGGGTGCTGGGACCCCAAGACATGCTGTAACTTACTAATTACTGGTACCACGGATGTACTTTGGACAACAGTGGCAGTGTCAAACTGGCACTTGAAAATAATTTATGATGTTTGTATATGATGATTGCTTTTTGTAAATGAAAATCAATCCTGATATGTGTCGGCAATGGTATTAGGCCACTTAACCTGGTATACTTAGCTGGCATGATGTGACATTTTGTGACTGCTGATTGGTAGGGGGTGCCGGTTCCATAGTAGGCCATAGTAGTACTAGAGAAATCTGAAAACTGGTATGCAAGTGGACCGCCATCATCAGACTCGGACTCGTTTGGGGGAGTATTCCCACATGGAGTCATCGAATGATCATCGCTATATTTGAACTTATACAGTCTGACAGCTCGGCAACAAGACAAGGGGTGTTTACCTGTGTTTACTCCCTTGTGTCTGCACAGGTACTGCGGCTGCGCTGGGATTAGGCTAACTTGAAATTTCTCAAGTTCTTTGAAATGTTGAAATGAACACCTGCAATATGACCCTTTAAGAAACAGATCACATGACATTACCATCACGTGTACTTCAACTTAAGCAACAAGTTTCGAAGTCCAAACTCTCAGTGGGATGAATCAAGACAATATCATGTCAATATGACATAAAACTGTGCAGTAAACTAGTGGAGATGAATTTGTCCTAAGGTTCTAGGAAGAAAACATGTGTATTGGCCAATAATATAGGATTTACATGGGAATGTAACAAAAAATCTGGGTGACACGTCGTGACAACTCTCGATGTGCCTTGACAGTGCCTTGACACCATGTGTTTCCACCCTACAGTGCCCTGCTAATCCCAAATCCCACCAACTCTAAACACTTAGGCATCTGTACTGACTCCTGAGTATACATGGTAGGTTTGACAGAGCGGTGTGATGGTGACAGAGGTGGCATCTGCAGCTGTGATCTGGACTTCATGCAGCCTCAAACACGTACTGAGTTGTTAAGGGGTGTGCCAGTGTGACCATGTCTCATCAGGTTGAGTGGTCCTTGAGGAGAAGAGGGGGGTGAGAGTCCAGAGGCAGTGGAAAGGACACAACACATCCTTAGGAGAGGCCTTGTACAAGTCTTGGTCAGTATCCATTGGTACATATGCAGTTAGGTGACATGAGGAGCAAGAGATGATCGTTGAACGTTGAACGTTGACTCGGAATTGAAGTGAGTAAACAAACTCAGCACGCACTCACATGCTCATGCTTTACTCATGTGATCTGTTTTCTAAAGGGTCGCATAGCTTGAGTTGTCTTAGTCCTGGTAATTTATCTCATGGTAAGTAAAAATTTTGATTCCTTCAACTTTCGTCCTGTGATCCATGTCAACGCAAGTCCTCATTGAACGAGGCATTCCATTTTCTTCTGGGGCGTGATGTTGTTGCATCCCCCTAATGCTCGCCCTTGGTGACGAGTCATTTCTCCTGCAAAACGTGTAAGCCCTTGCAATTTGGAGGCTGCTGTCTCGGGGTCTTCACTGGCACTGGAACTTCCTCACCAACTGGAAAGCCCTTGTCGATGCAACGAGGCATTCACTCCTTTGGGGCGTGATGTTGTTGCATCTTCCTAACGCTTGCCCTTGGCAATGAGTCATTTCTGGATCCTTACCATTGGTACTCCCCCCTGGTCGGGTGAGACCTCTGCATGGCCTCATGAATCGGTTTTCACTTATTTATCACCTCTGTCATTTATATGTTGACCAACTACTGATGTATGTCTGTCCACACTTGAATTTGGATTTTCAATTCTTATTCCCTTCTAGTCGTTTTGTTCGATCTATTAACATGTCACATCAAAATGGTGCTTCCCACAGATACAACACCACAGATGCTTGTAGCCAAGCCAATCCTTCTTCTCCACATGAAAGACTTTGACGGACATATGTATTATTGTTTCCTGCTACTTCCTGACTTCCTGATAATGTACCTTAGCACTTAAATCATCCGATGGCCTCAAAGGTTCGATCACTAGTGATGGGAAATATATTGTGACAAGCCCTAATTGCAGCTTCATATGTGAACCTCCTCTCGGAGGTGATTGTCACCTTTTTCTCCGATCGAACCTGCGGTATGGTGACAATGATCCATTGCAGTGGCCCCAGCCATTTGTGCCGAACTATCCCCACCTTGCTTGCATACCACGTGGTATGGTGTCAATGAATGACCCAATGCAGTGGATTCCTGAGCATGGTAGTTTTGTTGAAGACAATCTTATGTTGTCTGGTGTTGGGAAACTCAACCACCCTGATTTTGCCTGGTTAGAACACTTATGCCTACCTCTCATTAACCATGCCAAATCTCCGAGCCTCAGAGACAAATTGTTGGTCTCTCAACTTACCAATATTTTGGAACACTTGCTTCACAATCTCAAGTTCATATCCACCAGCTTCTTCACAATGCGGCTTGGTGTTCATCAATTGCAAAGGGTCTATCTCGAGCTCACAGGACTCTTGGATTATGAAGAACATTATCGCTTCGGAAGGTTGTCAAAGCAGACTGCAAGTATTATGGGCGTTTTTACTACAGAGCTTGCTGTTTGCGAACAAATGTTTCAGGCGGGTATTCCTGTCTGGCTTGTGAGGCCTTCATCTGCCCAATCCTCCCCCTCAAGATGATCAACTAACGCACATGTTTTGTCATGATAGACGTTGTGCTCTGTCGATACTGTTCTCTTATCTGGCCAATAAACTCGGAATCCCTTGCTCTGCTCGTCAACACCCAGCCAATGACCCTCCATTACCCATCCACCCAATTTGTTTCCACCCTCGACACGCACCCAAATCTTTTCACCCCATTCCTGCACATGCCACAAATCGGGCTTCTTCCCAAAAGTGGCCTCATAAGGGGTTTTCCCATCAATGGCCTTAGTTGTCGTATTGTTCAGTAACCAGACAACATGACGTGCAGCTTCACCCCAAAGGGTCTTCGGGAGTCCACTCACATGCAATAATGCATGGATATGCTCGACAATAGTGTGGTTGCGACATTCTGCAACACCATTATGCAGAGTATCACCTGCTATCCTCATCTCAGTTCCCATGTTTATACTAAGCCATTGCCTGAAAACCTTGTTCGGCTTGCTGAGAAAGAATTGTTTGATGGAGATGTGACAGTGGAGGAGGATCAGGGGGAAAATGACCTGTAAGTACTGCCCTTCTCATATTTGTTAACTAATTCATGATTTCTTTGGGAAAAATAGGAAGAAAAAGTTCAGAGGGCAGGGCTCCAGGTGCATGAAAGCAAATGCAGGATCTCGCCTGGTCCAAAAGTTAGCTGACAAAATGCTGCTAAATGATGGTATGTCCAGCCTCCATTGTCAGTCACCCATGACAGAACCTTCCCTTCCTCTAAGTAACCATACCATTCAACTTTTGTGAGGCTGCCAAGCATTGTGGCCAGGCAAAGGGAGCTACTTTTCAGCCCATGTGTTGGGAGGATGACACCCCCTGCAGGCTTCAGAGTGAGGATGGGTATATTATGGTAGCGATGTCAAAATAGGCTTACATATATTACCAAAAGTGCTCTTGACTATGTTCAATACTCCAAACCACATATCAGCAAGTCTGCCACCAGTGCTGACAAAGCAGGCTGGTATGTTGATAGACCAGGAGAAGTCAGTGAAGAAATTCATCTTGTCAAAGGATGGTTTGGGATTGGACAAGAGGTAAGTAATCATTTCCTTCATTTTTCTCCTTTCTAACATGGAATGCAAAGCACAAGGGCATGGTCATTCCCTCTCCAGAATGTTTGACCTCTGAGGGGCTTTTGCCAAAACAGCAGAACTATATCAGAAGCTTGACCTCCTCTCCAAAAAGATCAATGAAGCTATTCAAGTGGTGGATCCTGTTTTCTTTGCAGCACTAACTCAACTCCACACCTGTGCTACAGCCAAGCATCCTTCCCCTGCCACTTGGACAAATGTGGACTCCTTACTGATGGAGGGATGTGAACTTCTTTTTAATAGGCATTCTGGAAGGCACCAAGATAGCCAAGACCCTCAATTGGCCTATGCTGGCCTATATGCAGCAGGGAATTTCACATCAGGGGGATACATATATTTCCATCAGTTCAATCTTCAGGTGCACCTATGTACTTCCTGGCAACTTTATTCTTCTTCAAGGTAGAGTGTTGGAACATGAGATTGAAGCTTGGGAAGGGGGCCAGCATATAAGCATCCCCCATTTCACCCATACTAGCTTATGGCAAGATTGTGGACTTTCAGATTTAGTAGATCTTTGATGCTTTACCTACAGCTAGTAGATCATTCTTTGCCTCATCAGTACTTTAACAAATAGCTTGTTCATGAAAATGTAAGCCAATGACTCCAGCACAACTTTCAATGGCCAATCTTCGACAAAAAACTCAACTCTCTCATCAGTGTGGCAGCTGACACAGCAAAAAATTCAAATAGCATCAAAACTCCAGTGTCTTGTTACAGCTGGGACTTTGACCCTTTTGTATCAACAACACGTCACTTCCACTGCATATCCTTTGTTCACCATTGCAACACAACATGATCAAAAAATTTTATGTATCCAATATGATTAACAACAAGTCAAGCTCATAGTGAAGCATTCAAGTTTACCACCATGATGTCACCACTGATACAACTTTCTCTCTGGCATCTCTTTGCCCCTCAACACTCAAAAACACTAAGTCACCCATTACTATAGATTTTCAAACCATCACTAGCTTCCACCTCAAAAACCTCTTTTTCCATTCTTTTTGATGGATATCTCCAAGATCCATCAATGCTACAAGTTCTACCAAGTCTACTACACACCAAGGCATACTTATTAATTACAAGTTCTCAACTTTTCAAGTCTGCTACAAGCCCAGTTCAAGTCCCAAGTCTGCAAGTTTTGAGTTTACCAAGTCTACCACATGCCAATGCATAGTATCAAGTTTTACAAGTTTGCTATGCGCCAAGGCATAGTCTTAAGTGACAAGTCTCCAAGTAAATCCAAGTTTACTGTGCACCAAGGCATAGTCCCAAGTTTCACAAGTCTGCTACACACCAAGGCGTAGTGGTATCAAGTTGTTAAGTACCAGAATACTACTAAATTGGGTCCTTTGGACCCACTACAGTTACATCCTTCATTTTCAATAAGACTTCCATCCTCAATGTTGACCTCATTTTAGTTTGAAGAACTTCATGTTCACCACCTTTTCTTTTCTATAACATTATTTTTTAATTTTAGTTCTACCTACAGGGTCATCTTGTGGATGCCCATCAAGAGTTGACCTGGCATCACTTTTGTTTTCTCAAGTCTTGTTTGGTACAATTCACCTTGAAGTCCTGTTTGACAAGAAATTTCAAACCATGTCACATTGCCCTGCCAAACCATCTAACATTCAACATGATAGATCTATCCTATGCCTATCCCTGGCTTGGGAAATGCCCCACTCTTCAAAGGCAAGTATGTTACTGATTTCTTAGAT